>JAIUWE010000038.1:0-37799 GCA_022750525.1 Halotydeus destructor
TGACTCCCGTGTATAAACCGCAGGTACGCCAGGTCTGCCACAGCCAATGCTGAACGAGGTCACACCTGCCAGGTAAGTTCTGGAGCCGACTTTGGACACCAGGGGTCCTCCGCTGTCGCCTTGACAACTGTCCTTCGAGTCCAGACCCCCTGCACACAGTTGCTTCGAACTCACCAACGACCTGTACGTTTGAACACATGTCCCTTGGTCAATTTGGGGCACTTTGACTTCGAGTAGAACGTCAGACATAGCGCCACCTTCGTCGGTGCGACCCCAACCGGCCACTCTCAGGTCATCAAAGGTTTCCTGGTTGCCCATTGGAATGCAAATGCAAGAGACCCTAGATGTCGCCACTATAGGTGTCTTGAGTTTGACAACAGCAATGTCATGGGTCTGTCGAATCCTGTTATAGTTCTCATGAATGGTTATCGATTCTACCGGCAGTGTCATAGCCGATGACCTTGCCCTCAAGTCGTGGGCTGATAAGAGAACTCGGACCTCATTGGGAGTCAGCCCATGAAGGCAGTGGGCAGCTGTTAGAAGGTAACGGTCATTAATGAGAGCAGCCCCGCAGAAAACTTCGCCCCAGCTCATGGTCAAGGCGGCCAGCCAGGGGTACCGGAAGGCCGGCCGCACCTCGGTGCCACCCATGATCCTGGTGGCAACTCTGGCAACTGAGTCGCCATTTTCTTCGCCGCAAGGACATGATCGCTTCACCGGCTCTGTTTCGACCACGAACGGTTCTTCGGTCAGAGTAATGTTCAAGCTGAACATGGACTTGGCTCTGTTAATTTCATTGGAGTTTAGTTTGATCAGCAGCTCATTTGACTGTGATTCAAATTCTTCACTCGGAGTCTTTTTACCACAAAATCGTTCGAACTTCTCACCAAAGTTGACGTCACCAATTTCTAAATTGCTAGATGAGCAGAACTCATCGGATGGAATGTTCATCTCATTGAACTTCAACACCAATCTATTTTCGGGCGACGCGTTGAGCTTCCATGAACAAACACCATTTCCGGGTGAACCTGTCCACTGCAGAACTTGATTCCGAGCAACATCAATTTCCTTGACACAATCAGATTTAACCAATTCCAACTGAATAGAGAAGCCGAGGGAATTTAGTTGTCCATCGCTGACAAACCGAAACACGGGCGACAGTGTGTCGAGCTTCAGTCTCTTGCCGAGAGGTGTCGCTCCGCAGAACTTGTACAGCGAATCAGGTCCGTCGTGAATTTCAACAAAGTCCTTAGAACATTTGTCACTGGCCTCTAAGGCGAACATTTCAAAGTAGGCCATCAACGTGGACGAACTTTGGACCAATTGCGAACTCAAGGCAACTTGAACTTCATATTCGACAACAGCATTCTTACGATAAACTTTAGGAAAGTTAGGACTAGTTATCGTCTTAAGCAAGTGGTCATCAGTCAGAGTGATCACTACTTTTTCACTTAAGACCAAGTTAATTAAGAGAACCAATGCCAATTTGCGCAGCATTTTGAAGTGAGTAATTCAGTTTTCGTAATTCTCGAAACATTAAAGTGAGACAATTCAGCAATTAGCACCTGCCTGGTTTGACAGTCAATATTGGCAGTTACTGTCAGATTTCCATCTAGCCATTGACGCAATCATGTATCGATGTGCGCATGTGTTAGCGAAGCATTCTGAGCAACTTGTTGAACAGGCCAAAGTGACATTATAAAGTTGGCCATTGTCAGCTTCCTCTTAAGGTCACATGGCTTCAAAATTCTCAAGGCCTCCCAGGAATTTCCGACAGCCTTGGGGAGTGAAAGTGACCAACAAGTGACCGCGGGTGCAAATAGAATCCACTAGATCATATTTGTAGAGGTTGGTGACCGGTTGGTCTGTCTTGAAGTGATATCTTCATTAAGCACTCAATTGAATGACGAGATCTACAAAGGGATATAATGTCTATGCTCCACTTACATCATGGTGGAATATTTGCAACTAGTTTTATGGTTGTCAACGGATGTTATCTTCGCTTGAGTGGTATGGCGCCCGACAAAGGTGAACCTATGCACCCGGAGATACGTGAACGATGGTTTCCTGCCTTGCAAGGTGTCGGCACCATATTCTTCCATGAGAAGATAGGCGACATTGACAAGTTTACTTTTTCATGTGACGAAGCTCTGTCAGCTGGAACCGAACTTCAGTTGCGTGGCCATGGTATTGGTCGCTTTAGACACTTTCCAAAGTACGCCATTTGCCATTTTCAGCCACTTGGTCCATATTATCATGATCACAAGTTTACTGCACTGTGTCCAACCGGATATGAAGAGCAGAGAATTTGCAAATCAGCTGTCCACATGAAGCATCTTGAGTACATCCTCGACAACCCTGATGTCAGTGATGTGAAACTGATTGCTGATGATGGCCACATGTTGGCCATCAAAGGCATCTTGGCATCGCAATCAACCGTCTTAAGAGCCATGTTTGCTTTCGATGGCAGGGAGAATATAGAAAATGAAGTAAGGCTTGAGCAAGTCACGATAAGTGTGTTGAGAGCAGTTGTTCGCTTCATCTACTTGGACCAAGTTGAGTTTCAGAACCATGTTTTTGCATTTGAGATGTGCATCGTCGCCGATCGACTGAACATTAAAGACCTCGCGCATCAAGCTCAAGACTACTTGGTGACACAATTAAAGGAGGATAATGGAGAAGCTAGAAAAGGGATGCATCCGCTTTATCGGCAAACTAATTCGAATCAAACATGCTTCAGTCTTGACTGATTTTCATCTCATTGGTTCGCTTTCACTCCTCATACACATCTTCAAGGCCGTAGATTCTTCAGGCAGACCTTGTAGTTGTAGATATCAGTGTTCTCTAGAGATACCTTGCACGGATGAAGGAGAACAATAAAGCTCATGTCTGACTCATACCATCATCAGCGTTATCTTGCGAACACTTTCAAGTTTCAAGTCAAAGTATCGAGTCAAAGTCACAGATTAAATTCGCATCTGGTCATTAGTGAAAGTTGTTAGAACACTTCTCGCTGGCCTTCAAGGTGAACATTTCGAAGTAGGCCGTCAGCGTGGCGGACCAATTTAGTTTGCGTCCGCATGTGTTGAATAAGCAATTGAACAACTTGTTGAACTGTCAGAATGCCAAACTGACATCACAAAGTTGACCATTCCCCACTTGAGCATCGTTTAGAAGGTCACTTCTTATTCACTTAGGCTAAATTGTGCTCACTAGACGGTAAGGCAGGCAGCAGCTACTTTTTGGAGCCAAGCTGATCTTTGCGCAGCTCGGCAGTTGTTCAGTTCTAGAGGCTGAATCGGGTCGGGCCTACTACGGGCCCCGATCGGCCCGCCCGTTCAGCCCGCGGTCGGGCGGGCTCGGGCCGTCTATTGTAAAGAGTCCGCAGCTTCCACTGTACTAACTCGCGCTTGCGCAGTACAGGTCTATTGCTCTCCATAGTAGCCGATTTCATACTCATTTTTACGGATAACTAAATGAGATATTTCAACTTGGTTTTTTCTATCGTGTTTCTAACATCCTCAAGAATTCAACGATATATTGCAACACTAACTGCTATCCTAATTTAGGATTAATCGTCCAAGATGTTCAAAAACCTGGGCAAGCGAATCAGCTGCTACTTCATTTTCTCTTCATTTTCGGATTTTGAGACGAAATGCGAAATTTCGTTTTTGCTATGTCTTGAGCACAAATTTGAAATTTAACTACTTATCAATGCATTGTAAGATAAGGGCTACTAGTTTTCAGTGTCATTGATTCCAAAAACCATTTAGAAATACTAATATAGAAGTTGAGTCGAACTATGGGCCAAATTAGTGCTATCGCAACATTGCTATATACAATTCGAAATATTTTGCCGAGCGACTTGTTTTCTTCATGTGTTTATTCCCCTGGATATTGACGTGGTTCAAAGTTGATTAGTCGGTGATCTTAATGTGTCTAGGGATGATAATAGATAATGGCTGAATGAATGAGTCAAGGACTCGGAAGCCGGTGTTTGGATGCAAACACTGGAACCTGGTACTGAATCAAAGGCTCAACACTCAAACCTGAGGAAGACCGATGCCTTCCGAGAAGGATGAGAGTCTTCCGAGAAGGATGACGGTGTCTTCCGAGCCGGATGAGAGTCGTCCGAGATGGATGACGGATGTTTCCAAAATGGATGAGAGTCTTCCGATATGGATGACGGAGTCTTCCGAGATGGATGAGGGTCGTCCGAGCTGGATGACAGTATCCAAATGGATGAGAGTCTCTCGAGGTGGATGACGGGTGTTTCCAAAACGGATGAGGGTCTTCCGATATGGATGACGGTGTCTTCCGAGATGGATGAGGGTCGTCCGAGCTGGATGACGGATGTCTCCAAAATGGAAGAGAGTCTCCCGAGGTGGATGACGGGTGTCTTCCGAAATGGATGAGAGTCGCCGGAGATGGATGACGGATGTTTCCAAAATGGAGGAGAGTCTTCCGAGACGGATGACGGATGTTTCCAAAATGGAGGAGAGTCTTCCGAGACGGATGACGGTTGTGTTCCGGAATCGGTGACGGAACTCACTGGGGTGGATGAGAGTCGTCCACCGTGGATGACGGATGTTTCCAAATGGATGAGAGTCTCCGGAGATGGATGACGATGTCTTCCGAGACGGATGAGCGTCGTCGGGGCTGGATGACAGATGCTTCCAAAATGGATGAGAGTCTTCCGAGGTGTGGAACAAGTCGCCAAAGTGGATGAAAAGGGTAGTCCGAGATGGATGACGGAAGTCAGGCGATATGGATCGCGGATGCCGTCCAGATGGATGACGGAAGTCGGGCGATGTGGATGGCGGATGTCGTTCAGATGGATGACGGAAGCACGTAAGTTTAAAAGCTGAGTTTATTCGTGAAAGTAATAAGGACAAATTGATAATTGATGATAATTGAAGAGTAATAGTATTGAAGGATACAACCTAACTTACAGAGTGAAAGGAACAGACTGCAAGGGAACTGGCCAGAACCTCGACGCCACTGCTCCGCGACCTTTTATACTAGGGCGGTCGCGGATGCACGTGACCGGATTCGGCGGCTCCGATTGGCCTGCTGAGGGCCGCTGAGTCAGCACGCGACCCTACAGCGGCGTCTCGGAACCTTGGCCGTTGAGAGGGTCGGGCTGTCAAGCCGACCCAGATTAATAGGGTTCCGCTATTGTTAGGGAATCCAGGTGCAGGGTGACTCACAAGAGTCCTGCGCCTGGATGCACGGATGACTCAACTCGCCAGATGTGAATCTTTAGAGTTGAGTCGCCGCAAAAAAGGTTAAAAAGTAAAAGTAATGAAATTACACACATCATTTCCCCCCTACTTAATTGAGACAGTCCCTGTCGATGGAATGTGTTCGGTGATGTCACGGTTCCACTGTTTGAGAGCTGGTTCTAATTGGCATCCATGTCCTCGTTGGTCTTGTTCCATTTGTCGGTCGGACGAAGTTAGTGCATCCAAGATGTGGATGTTTGGTTTTCACCATCCGTCCAAAGGTTTGGAAGAGTCTCTTGTAGATTTGTATGTGTTCTCTTTACTTGACTATGATTTCACAGAAATTCCTCGTACGGATGGAACATAATTAGTTTCCAAAGTATCTTGTGTTTGACGGAGGTCAAGGTCGGATGAAGGGTGGAACCGTTGGAAGTAGAGGTTTGCAAGATGGAAGCAACGCTTGATTAGTGGAACTGGGTGCAGATCTTGTGTTTGCGACGTGGGTTCCACGTGACATTCAAGTTTGGATCTAATTAGAGGGATCGCCATCAGCGCACTAGTCAAACATGGTTGAAGTTGCTGAATACAAGCTGCCCCTCCGTTGCTGAGCGTTATTCATGGAACTATGTACGGCTTGTTAAGTAGTTCCAAGGGATACGTGAAAAAGATTGAAGAAAGTGGACTAAATATTGGATACAGTCGCTGTTGTATTAAAGCCGTTTCAAATTAGCTTCATTCATTGAGAATTCAACCGGCAGATGGCGCTGTGGCTCAGCGCGCAAGCGCAAGTAGCAGGAGCAGCTGCGTGGCGGGAGCAGGCCGCCATTTGCCACTCGTGTCTTTGTGCTTGCTTCTTACAGTTGTTTTTCTGTTGGTTACCAGTTATTTTGATTCACAATGGCTTTGAATATTGCTGATTTGTTCTCGCAGTTCCGGGCGATTGAAGCCAAATACAATGCCGATAAGTCGGATGTAAGTACATCTTGTGAAACTTGGCCTTAATTATATTGTTCTTTAGCTTGATAAGATGAATGAGTTAAAGGAAGAATTGGCTCGCATCCAGGGCGAGAAGAAGGAAGTCGAAGTAGTGAGTCCTTTCGTTTTGTATGCTTGGTGTGACCTCCTTGTTTATATAGAAACTGATGAACAAAGATGAACTGGTGAAACACTTGAATGAATCCATTCAAACAAAGGATTTGGAGATAACCTCCTTGAAAGAAGTAAGATTCTGGCTTTGGATGCAGCTAATTGTTTACTTCATAGGCTCTCAAAAAGGCGGATGTCAACCGAAAGAAAGAGTTGGAACTGGGTGAAACTGCTCTGGCTGACATGAACAAGATTCGCAGTGTGTTCGTCTCGATGAAGGAGCAAATGGATTGGTTTCGTGACTCTGTCCCGCTGGACATTTTGGATGATCATAGCCAGCAGTTCAAGTTGAGATTAGGGGCTCTCTCGTTTGATACGTTCAAGGACTCATGGTATCCATCGGAAGAAAAGGCCGGATCCAATCAGCCGTCGCTTGAAATTAGCGATGCTTCACCCAAAGTTGGATGCACGAAAGATGCAGGTCCTACTTTGAGTACTCAGAAGGATATGGATGTGCTGGTTTGGACCGATCATTTCAATGTCTTGAAACGGAAGTCAGCTGTTTCCGCTGCCTCGGTTGTAATTTCTGAGGGAAACTCGAAGGATGAGGAAGACATTGAATCAGCTGAAGAGGCCGACAAGGATTCGGATTACTGCCCCCCTTCGGAAGGTGGAGATGAATCGGTGGACATGGACTGCGAGAATCTCGGAGCTGCTGTTATTGATGATGACGAATGGAAGGATGCTCAGCCTGGGATGAAGTTACCAATAATCGGGGACATCGTAAGAGCGGAGAGACTTCGGCATGTGGTGAAAAAAGATGGCATCCGGTTCGCCTTGTGTCCGGGTGACAACTGTGTCCGGAAGTTCAAGGTAGATTACCCGGATAGAATAAATTACCACAACTTGAACAAGCACGTGAAAAGTAATCACGGTGGTTATCCGGAAATTTTGATGCCGGATGGACCGCAGTCGAAAAAATCCAAGAAGGCGTCTAAGGGAAAGAAGTCTTCAAAAGTCTCCTCCTCCAAATCAAAATGAGATTTCACAATCCATGTAAAAGTTCGAATAAATGCATCCATTTCTTTCGTATCGTTATTATGTCTCACTTGCGGGATTCATTTTAAATATATGTGTCTATGAAAAGTTAGTGGCGTATATATACTACGCCTATTTTGTATTCATATATCGTAGATAAGGGTTAATTACTTCAGTTAAGGTGCTTGAGATATATGAAAGATGGAATTCAGACAGCAGTAGCCGATGACTCCGATTGTTCCGGTGGAACAACATTTTTTCTTTGTCGTTTCGGACGAGACAGGTTTGCATCCGGTGACATAGTGATCAGTTCCACTGATTGGATGCCGTCTCTTCCGGATGCAGCTACCTGCTTCCGACAGTACCAGAAGAAGCCTAGTATGCCTATGGTCATGAATAACCATGGAACAATATGGAAGGAAGGGGTCGGAACTTGCAATTGGAAGGTGGATTCGGTAGTCCATGATTCTAAAAGAGCATTCGTTTCATTGATTTTCAGATCAAGCGGCTTCTGTGGTGGATCCATGATAAAGTTTATTCTGTGTATCCAATCGCTCTCAATTTGCATTCCAGCGTCCAAGGCAGTGGAACCCGCTCGGTATACAAATGTTCCAACTTGGAATGGAACCGAATGCGGAAGACTGAAGACATAATCCGGGCAGGTTGCGTTTGTTCCATGGATGGATATGAGCATTTGTGGACAGAGTAGGTGATTGTCCTTCCCATTGAGTTTGATCTGGATATAGTCAAGTGGGCTCATACTTGATCTTGGAGCACAACCTTGATGGTACCAAAACCGGTCAGCACTTCCAGTAAAGTCAGGGGTCATGCATGGAACCGGGCCAGCGCTAGCGACGAATCCCGTCGATGAAAATGCTTTGTCGGAAATGGGATGGATGCAGTCGTCTTTCCGGTTGAGTAGCAAGGCTGCCGGTCCAGTATAGGTTTTCAAGCAAACCTGATCACCTTTGTATGAAATCATTCTAAACGGATCCGCTTTCAGTATGGTGATATTCGGGTCGGTTTTGGTCATGTCGAAAGAAATTTGAAGAGTTCTCTTTCCTGAATGGAGTACACATGTTTTAGGAGTTGCCAACGACAAAGGGCAATCGTCGTCGCATGGAAGCGTAATATTCAAAGTCTCAAGGAGGAGGTGGTCCAGTTTTTTCATCCTCCATGACCTTGCGGATGCGATAAGTTTCGTCTTCACATCTCGAAGTTGCGCCGTTAGGTGAGCGACGATGATGTTCGCCTTTGGAAGGCCAGATTCGATTCGCCGTATGTGCTTCCGGTTGTCTTCCACGGCTTTGCCCAGTGTTTCGATGCTGTTTTCTATCTCTCGGATGATCTTGTGCGAAAGTTCAAGGTTCTTGGATGCCTCCGACAGTTTCTTCTCCATGATGGTCAGTTGGTTCCGAAGATCGGATGCCGTGGACACTCCAAGATAAGTAGCAAGCGTTCCAACGCCGACAGCTATTACGACGCCGATAACGATGGCCGTCATCACCACCAATCGTTTTGGTCGATTCAAGACAATGGAATTGGTGGATCCAGTCTCTCCGTCTATATCATGGCAGAACTTGCGTAAGGGCTTGATGACATCTTCTTGGAAGGCGTTTTCACACCACTCGATGTACTCTCTCTTCAGTTCCACTGGATAGACAGCATGTGGAAGGACACGGAATATATCACATGGGTCCTCGATTTTTACAAGTGCCACGATGGATTGCATTCCGGAAATGGTCTTGTCGCTGGATGGAACCCAAACTACTTGAGAAACCTTGGTGAATGAGGCTTCGTATGATGAGACCAATGATATCAGCGGCAAGTAAGAAAAGTGCTTGATGCCTGGTACTTGGCTTCTTCACTCTGGTGGATCGTCTCGGGTTGGATGCATTCGGCTCATTTGGAATCGGAGTTTGGTTTAGCTCCGCTGAGCTCAATTGTGCCTTCCTTGCTCGATCGATGTTTCTAGTTGCAGGAGTCTTGTAATCCGATGAGCTGGAGCCTACGTCCGAAACGGAAGACGAATCACTGGATGCCTCTGGACAGTCGACATGAATCCGCACTCTTGGCGTCTCATCCGCTGAGTCTGATGTTCCAGCGCTCTCCTGATTGATCATGGAAGCGTGGTCATCGCTAGAATCCGAGCATTGATCTGCGGCCTCGTTCTGCTCTGGTGGAGTATTGGAAGCTGGTGGGTTCATGGGAGTCACACTTGCGGAACATTCCGACATTGCTTCCACTGTTGGCTGCGTTTCCTGTTCCAATGTGATTTGTCGAGAAGAGTTCGGAGTAGAGACTGTACTTCGATCCTCGTTTCTAGCGCAGCATTTGGCTGCACAGGTATAATTGGATCTTCGATTCTGGATGAGTCTTCGGATTCACTGGAACCAGGTTCCTCACGGTCATAATACGGCTTCATCCGGCTAATGTGTACGGATGTCCGCTTCTTGTTCCGTCCCGTGACCAGCTCAACCTCGTAAACTAACGGTGTTATCTTTTTTCTGATGACGAAAGGTCCTCGCCATGGATGTCCTAGTTTTTCTGCCAAGCCTACTTTCCGGGTTGGAAAACGGATCAGTACTTTATCATTTTCTTGATATTCGACTGGAGTATGGCTGGAATTGTATCTTGAGGCTGTCACTTGTTGAGCCTTCTCGATGTTAGTCTTCGCGACTTTAAGAATCTGATGCATATGAGTTTGCAGCAGTTCGCGATACGTGGATGGGTGCTTGGTTCCATTTTTCGGAACATCGAACAGGACTTCCACCGGGGTCAAGAGCTCTCTTCCAAACATCAGGAAGTATGGAGAAAACTTGGTGGATGCTTGACGTGAACTGTTGTAGGCCAGGAGACACATTTGCAAGAACTTATCCCAATCTTTCTGGGCTCGTTCCACATACATGGATAACATATTGGCTATGGTGAGATTCATGTGTTCCGTCAATCCGTTCGACTGTGCATGATATGCTGTTATCCTTACGCATTTGACATGAAGTAATTTCATCACACTTTCGTACAGATGAGCAGTGAACTGAACTCCCCGATCCGACAGAATCTCACGCGGAGGCCCATATTTTGAAATGATGTCATCCACCAGAAATTCAGCTACAGCCAGTGCTGTGGCATCTGGAATAGCTTTTGCAAATGCGTATCTGGTCGCATATTCTGTTGCAACGATGATGTAACGGTTCCCTCGCGCTGATCTTGGAAACGGTCCGAGGATATCGATGCCTAGGCGTTCGAATGGCTCTGTCACATTGATTGGATTCAGGAGTCCAGCGGGTGCAACGGCCGGATATTTTTTTGTTTGACAGTCCTGGCAAGTTTGCACATATCGTCTCACGATCTTAGCCAGCTTCGGGAAGTAGAATCGGTCACGGATCCGGTCAAGTGTTTTATGGAAGCCGAGATGGCCAGCACTTGGATCATCGTGATAGAAGTAAAGTATGTTTTCCTGCATGGATTTTGGAACAACAGGGACTATTTTCACCTCACCGTTGGATATTTTCTTCTTTTCTATACAAGATGTCATCAACCAGTGTGAAATTATCCACCGTCGATCTGTCTCTGGGGCAGGCTTGTTCGTAGTTCAGTATGATGGATTTGAGCTTCTTCGTGAACTCATCCGTTTCCTGCTTCTGGAAGAGATCTTCCTTGGTTGGAGCAACGGTGCTGAGGATTTGGACTAAAATTTGTTCTTCGGTCGGAGCCAGTTCCACTGGATATCGGCTCAAGCAATCCGCATCTTTGTGGACGCATCCAGATTTATATTTTATTTCGAAGTTATATTCGGCAAGCTGTATCACCCATCTTGCCAGGCGACTTGCCAATCGTTCTTTCTTCATCAGGTGACATAGTGAGTGGTGATCCGTCACTATGGTAAAATTGATTCCGAGCAGATAAACTCGGAACTTCTGCAGGGCGAAAATGATTCCGAGTGTTTCCATTTCTGTTGGAGGATATCTGGTTTCCGCATCCATGAGTTGACGACTAGCGTAGGCACAAACGTGCCACCCGTCGTCATCCTTCTGGACTAAGAGAGCTCCTAGACCGGACATGCTTGCGTCCGCTCTGACTTCCGTGGGCAGCTTAGGATTGAATACTCTCAAAACCGGAGCTGTCATTAACCGGCGTTTGAGTTCCACGAAAGCTTCTTGCTCTTTTGGTCCCCACTGAAATTCGTGATTCTCACCGGTGATTTTGTGTAGGGGTCCAGCTATAGTTGCGAATCCTTCGACAAATTTTCGATAATAACTTGCCAGACCCAAGAATGATCGGACTTCCGTCTTGGATCTTGGAACAGCGAACTGTTCCACCGCCTGGAGTTTTGAGTTGTCTGGCGAAACGCCTTCCGCTGAAATTATATGTCCAAGAAATCCAATGGCCTTCGCCCCGAAGAAGCATTTTGGCGGATTCAATGTTAGTCCGGCTTTTCGGAAGCGGATCAAGACGGTTTCCAGAATTTTCAAGTGTTCTTCAAAAGTTTTTGAGTGACACAGAACGTCATCCAGATAGCAGAAAACTTCTGTATCAGGGATGCCGTCCAGCACTGTTTTCATTAGGCGACAGAAAGTGGCCGGAGCTCCACATAAGCCGAATGGCATCACATTGAAGTGATACAGTCCACCATCCGGGGTCCAGAACGCAGTCTTCTTACGGTCCTCTTTTTTCAGTGGCACCTGCCAGTATCCACTTTTGAGGTCTAGAGTTGTGAAGAACTGAGAGCCCCTGGTGCAATCGAGTGCATCCTCGGTGTAAGGTGTTGGGAACTTGTCTTTGGTGGTCACTGAGTTAAGTTTACGATAGTCGATACAAAATCTTTGTTTTCCATCTTTTTTGGATACAAGCAGCGGTGGTGATGCCCACGGTGATTTCGAAGGCGAAATGCATCCGCTATCAAGCATTTCTTGCACTTGTCTCCGAATTTCTTCTTTTTCCACAGGAGCATATCGTCTTGGTTTAATGAATACTGGCGAGTGGCTTCCAGTTTCGATTTCGTGCGTCAACACGGAACAGTATCCGATTTCTGTGTCGTCGAAAGCGAATACATCAAAATATGCTTCCAACAGTTCTTGGATGCGGAGACGCTCTTCCGCTTCCAGCGATTCGCTAATTTGCACGACGCCTGAGCCCAGTTTGTCAGATGTGAATGAGTCTACTAGAGGTAAGAATCCAGTTTTGTCACTTCCCGTTTCGTGCAAATTCATTATGTATCCGTTTCTTCCGGATGGTGTGTAGTGCCCTTCTTCGCTTTCAGGGTGAAGAATCACCGAAGCACTGTGTTTCCGGGATGCGGATGATCCTCTTCCAAAAACCACTTTTTTGTAAAGCCAGTATGAAAGTCCCAGAGTCAGTGCTCCAGCAGTCAGGAACATAAGGATGCGCATCCAAAATTGTCTTGCATCCGCTTTGTGATTCTGTTGTTGATGAAGGCGAGTGAGATGTTCGTCAAAATTTAAAGCTTCCGTCAGTCGGAAGAACAGCAAGAAAATCAACATAGTAAGGAGCATTCCAGAAAATAGCGACCACTGGTTCCGCACTCTCAAAGTGTGGACTACCAGTTTTGGTTCGCTTTCAGCTTCGGTGTTCCGTTCTTCGATGAGGATTTCTGGCCCATCCGAGTGAGTGATTAATTCCATGTTTCCGGATGGCGATCGTGATGGATGCCGGCTCGCAGGTGCTGCGCTGTAGTTTATTTCAGTGTAGTCATGAGTATTCATATAGTCATGGTCGGCATGAAGATGTCTGAAGAATTCTTCCAGTTCCTGGGCGTTGAGTTCCGGAAGAGCGACCATTGGATGCGGTCGGTTATTTTTAGAATGGAACATTCCAAGAACACCAACTGATTCATTGGATGCAGGTAGCTGTGAGGTCGATGCCGAAAAGTTGTAGTTAATTTCGGCGTAGTCGTGGGTGTTTGTATATTCAGGGTCCGCATTAATATTTCGGATGAAATTCGCCGTTTCATGTGGATCCAGGTTCGGAAAGCCGACCATTGGTAGGGGTCTGTTGTTTTTCATTTGAAACATGCCGATAATTCCGGTGGATGCGGTCCCACTTGCTGCTTGGCGTCCCATGGCTTCTTTCATTTCTTCTTGCCTCAATATCTCGTCCGCAAATTCAAGATCGGCAAGTCCGTTCTTTCGCACGGCTTCAATCTCCTGAGGAGACATCCGCCTTGCTTCAGCTATCACTTCTCCTTTGGCTATACTGATGGAAGTCTTGGATTCATTCCGAACTTGGATGATGGTGTTGCTTGTTGGATTGACTGGTATTCTGTGGTTGAGAATTTTGAATTTATCTGTTAGAGATCGCATCATGTAGAAGCTCAAGGCGGCTAACGGCCTCCGTTCATCAATCGTGATTTCTAAATGTTTCAGTTCATTTGGGGTGACTATGACATCGTTTCTGGCATAGACCGGCTTGAACGGAGAGCGATTAATCGATATCAGATCAAGTTCCACTGCAGCGATCAGGTGTCCCGATGAAATTTCGACTGTTTCGTCCGTCACGTTCCGGACTTTGATCTCGGTGAACTTATCAGTGAACGACAGCGTCTTGGATATTGGATCCAAGTTTTCATCCACCCTCAGCGCGAAATAGGTGTAATCCGGATCTGGTTGGTAACCGATGGCTTCCACTTGGATGACTTTTTCTTCACCAGCCTGAAATGTTGAACCGACCACAGAGAAGAGATGCTTCCTCTTATTTCTCGGAAATGGCGCTGGGGCCGGTTTTGGGAGTTTCGACAGAGGTGGTGGCCTCGGTGTTTCTGGTCGAGCTGCCTCCGAGGGTTCCAACATGGCGATTGTCGCGGATCCATCCAATCGGCCTTCCTCTTCAAGTGAATCCACTTCGTTCTTCTCAGGCATGCTGCTGACGCTAACGCATTCGCATCGACTGACCCGTGCAACCACTTTGCCTGGGAGCAGTTTCAACAAGCGATTCGAAATATTTTTAACTTTGAATCCATCGATCTGCTGGTTCCGCACTTCGATGTGATTATCATCAATGTCTAGGTAATCCAGCGTCTCGAATATTCGGAATCTCTCGACAGTGTTCAGAGAGTCTTGGAACGACAGTCTGACCGGAAGTTCCACCTGAGAGTTCCTTTGTAATTTAGTTGGAATTTCCATCACAATATTCCAGTAATCTCTTCCTTCCAATTGTTCCATGTGAGGATCCTTAATCCGGACGTATCCGATGACCGCATCTCTTATCACGGAAATAGGAAGTTTCGTGAAGTTGTGGAAGACAATATCGGCTTTCCCATACGTGAACGTTGCGACATTGATCCTGGGCTGAACTCTTGGGTTTCTCGCAACTAGACTATATTCTTGGTACATGGAAGGTAAAATTCCATCCACAAAAACTCTGACAGCTTCCGACCCTTCCGCAGGAATAACTGCGTTTCCCATAGCCACAAGTGGCAGAAGAGAGTCTTGGGTCCATGGCTGTGCTTGTTCCAGATATGCGCTTTCTTCCTTAGCTTGACTGTTGCCTGGTTCCGATTGCTCGTGTGGAACAATGAACGGAACCGACCTCCGAATGGACTGCCGCCTGGGTGTTCCATCCACCAGTCTTCCAGCTGCTCTGAACATGTTGAGCTGCGAGACTTCCAAGCCTGTATGGTGAGTAGGGTCAGCTTCGCTTTCTGATTTTTTTCCCACTTGTTGGTTTGAGCGTGGAGCTAACAGGCTTTTGCTCTGGTTGAGGTGAATTTTAAATTTGTTTTTCATTATATAGACGACTTCCCTCGAGATGTTTCTCACTTCCACATTACCAAAGCCTTCATTGAACTTAACATGCTGGAGTGGAACTGCTAGGATATTTCCTATCTCGTGCGCCTGTATTTCAAGGATGCTCGATCCACCGACTACGCAGTCTGCTTGAACATCCAACGATGCGCTTATTCCTGGGAAGAGAATGATATCGGTCATAGCCATCAGCTTGGATGGGAGTCCACTGAGTTCTCCGGATGTGCAGCTCATGAGTGGATCCACTATATTTTCCGTGGTCTCTTGGCTCTTTAAGCGTACTTCCAAAAATTTCGCAGGGTCGGGAATGGATTCTTCCAAGAAGGCTTCAATTTCACTTGTTGTCAATCTTTCGACTCTCGCCAAAACTGTATCCGACAGCAGAACGAAATCTCGGATGAAAATACTGGAAACCTCCATCCATTCCAAGTGTTGGTTGATTAACTTGACGTATCTTTTCTTAGCGACGAGTTTTGGTTCCATGTACGTGATTCGAAAGTACTCTACCCTGTCAAGTGTTTCTGGGAATGATATTTTCACCGGAATTCGTACTTCAGCCCGCCTTCGAAGACGGTAATGATGTTTGGAATACAAGTTCCAGTAATCCTTGCCTTCTACTTTTTCCGCCACTGGTTCCGGGAGGTTGATGAAGGCTACTGTTTCTCCCTTCTTTATCTGGAACAGTTCATTTGTTAGGTTTCTACAGATGATGAATCCACTGTTTCCAATGAAATTCACAAATTCGTCTTCCAACATTAAATTCCAGTTGTTCGTTCCCACTTTGTATCTGGATGCATCTTTCGCTAAAATGCCTTGGAGCTGAACCGCCACGACTTCATTAGCTTGCGGGGGAATCAAATGATTGCTTTTCGATTTAAGTGGAAAATGGATCAGCTTCGGTGGATCTGGACTCCAATCAATGACTAGGTTGCCAAGTTCCACTATGTCGTCTTGTTGTTCTTGCAACGCCGGCTCTGGTGTCGGTGGCGGGGCTTCACCGAGACCCAGGTCGTATTCCTCTTGATCGAGTGGTATCCATGGTCCCAAATATTTGCTGGATTCGGTCCTAATTGTGGTATGCAAGCCTCGCTGGGAGTCATCATCAGGATGCTTTTCGGATGTGATATAAGCTCATCCAGTTCCGGATCTCGCTCTGATTCTATCAAGCGGATAGCATCCAAATAGTCCGAATGAATGGTGGAGAGGCGGAACAGCTTGGTTTCCGGTTTCGCCTCCTGCTTGAAGCTCACTGTTCCACTCTCACAATCCACTAGAAGTCTGGCTTTCTTGTTGAAGTTATTTCCCAACAGCAATTCGCAGTTCAACTTGTCGATGACGAGGACCAATGTGGTGAGAGCGACTTCCATCGGTCCGTCGAACACTGTCAAGTTAACGGCCATCATTCCGGATGGATGCACGTCTTCTCCATTCACAGATGCCATCTGTGGACCCTTGAATGGATATAACGTGGAGCCACACTGCTGTGCAATTGTTCTGCTGATGCAAGTAGCGGTGGAACCAGTATCCACAACTGCTACCACCCGACTTCCGTTGACTTTTGCCGGCACCCGGATCATGCTTCCAGTTTGCTGGGTGACTGCTGATCCGGATCGGCTCAAAACCATGATTGAGCCGAAACCTTCGATTAAGTCCCTTTGGTCTTTTTCGGAAAGCTGATTCACATTCGCTGCTTGGTTTTCAGGGCATGCATGAGACGAGTGGCCGCCTCCACATATACGGCATCGAATCCGGCCAGTGTTCGTGCGTGGCGCGAATCCTCCGGTCTTCGGAGCAGCCGGTCTCTCTTGGAAACTCGGTTGTTCCGAGCCTTCAATCGCTTTGACGGCTGGACCTGTGGAGCTTTCACCAGCACGCGATGATTGAGCTCTGTAGTTCGATTCTGGTTCCAGTTTGGATGTGAATTCGAACTTTCTTGAAAGCGGTTCTGATAACCACCTTGACGGTTGGAAGAATTTTCCGCTGTATTCTCTCTATAGTTTCCATTTGGTATCCAGTTTCGCTGGCGACTTTGTGAACGTCGTGGGCGGAAGCCACCATCCAGAGTTGAGCCAATATTGTACGATCGCGAAGCGCGGTATTCGGCTCCAGCTTCCGGATGGAAGTTGGATCTGTATTCTCGTCGTGGATTTTGGTTCCAATCTGATCTTGGATACGGTTCCCTACGAAATGGAACTGAAGGCTCACGACGGAGAGATACCTGTTTGAAGGTTTTCATCATTTCCTTGAACTCATTACGGAAAGTCTTTCAGGTCGGCCGTTGGTTCCGGCCTGGAGCTTCTTGGTTCCATGGCTTCTGTTGCTTTAAAACCTCGTTCGTGTTGCCTTGCAAGTGTCAGCAACTGTTCCACGGTTGACGGGTTATTCGCGAACATGGCTTGTTGCAGGTTTGGCTTCAAGCCAGCAATGATGTGGAGAATTTTTTCGGATTCATCCATCTTTTCGTTGACTCGCTTGCACAATTTGAGCTGTGCTGTAATGTAATCGGCCACGATCTGATCGTCTCTCTGTTTGTTTGTCGAGAGAAGACAGCGTAGAGCCAGAGCGTCGTTTTCGGCGTTGAAAAAGGATTTCATCTTGCCGACGACTTCTTTGTATTCCAGCTTCGGAACATGGTCCACTATGAAAACGTCGAACCAATCCTTAGCGGATCCTTTCAAAAATGTTGGAAGCTTCCGCAGCTTGATTTCATCCGCGGCTCCTTCGCCAGCGGCTTCGTACTCCTTGAGCCAATCATCCACGTCGAAACGATTGACTCCATCGCCTCCAAACGTCTTAAGACGGGGCGAGGAGTTGGCCAATAATGTCGGCACATGGAGATCACCGTTTGATCCTTCCATATTTTTCACTTTTTCTACGGATTCCGATTCAAACTCGTCGGTCATCCGGTTTCAGACTTCCAAAAAAAACAGGCACAACTCTATGCTACTGGATTACTGGAAGTGATCGCTCTATGGCTAAAAATTTTTTCTACTCGTACTCGGCGAGGATAATTCGAATAAGCTTTTCTATGTAACCGCCCTTTGGGTCAACTACTAGCTAGCTTCACAACGTCTTCTACTCACCACCTTTTCTGGAAACTTGGATGTCCAATGTGTAGTGGTGGAGTTTGTTTGTCTTCCGGGTTTGTGGTCCGAGTAGGGCGCTACTACTCCTTCACTGTTGAAAATTGTATACTATTCGAGCTCGATCTGATCAGGATCAGCTTGAAGTTCCAGGAATGACGCGAATGTCTCTGTGGAACACTTCGATAATCTGGAAATATCTTAACTTTTTTTTGTTGGAGCTTCGATGGAAGCTTCCGTTTTTTTTTGTTTTTTTTTAACTGTTCACTTCCAGCTACTGTGCACGTAGTGGATGAGGAGAAAATGTCTGTTCCGGTGATTCAAGTTTGCTCACTTGGAACACTAGTTCAAGATCCGACAGGGTCAACTATAAGATGCAGATGTTGGATCTTCCTTGCACAATCTCACTTCCAAAGTTGGAATCCAGTCTTTGGATGTTCAATTTGTGGATGAGACAAGGGATCCCGGTCAGGCCCCCAAAATGACGTGGTTCAAAGTTGATTAGTCGGTGATCTTAATGTGTCTAGGGATGATGAGGAATAATGGCTGAATGAATGAATCAAGGACTCGGAAGCCGGTGTTTGGATGCAAACACTGGAACCTGGTACTGAGTCAAAGGCTCAACACTCGAACCAGAGCCAAGAATGGAACTGGTTGAAGTTCCGGATGGATGCGGTGATGGTTCCTAATATGAATTCCTGGAATGGATGACGGGTGTCTTCCGAGATGGATGACGGTTGCCACCCGAGGTGGATGAGAGTCCTCCGCAATGGATGACGGATGTGTTCCGAGGTGGATGAGAGTCGTCCGCGATGGATGACGGATGTGTTCCAATATGGATGAGAGACTTCCGCGATGGATGACGGATGTGTTCCGAGGTGGATGAGAGTCGTCCGCGATGGATAACGGATGTGTTCCACGGTGGATGAGAGTCGTCCAAGATGGATGAGAGTCGTCCGCGATGGATGACGGATGTGTTCCAAGATGGATGAGATTCGTCCGCGATGGATGACGGATCTGTTCCAAGGTGGATGAGAGTCGTCCGCGATGGATGACGGATCTGTTCCAAGATGGATGAGAGTCGTCCGCGATGGATGACGGATGATTTCCAAGGTGGATGAGAGTCGTCCGCGATGGAAAACGGATGTGTTCCAAGGTGGATGAGAGCCGCCCCAGATGGATGCGAGTCGTCCGCGATGGATGAAGGATGTGTTCCAAGGTGGATGCGAGTCGTCCGCGATGGATGACGGAACTTACCCGAGGTGGATGATCGGAGGAAGTCGGTAGATGAATCACAATAGCACTTAATGTAATGAAGTGAGTTTATTGGTAGAAGTGGTAAGAACTTATTGAGAATGATAATTACGAAGTAATCGGATTAAAGGATACAACCTAACTTACAGAGTGAAAGAGACAGACTGCAAGGGAACTGGCCAGAACCCCGACGCCACTGCTCCGCGACCTTTTATACTAAGGCGGTCGCGGATGCACGTGACCGGATCCGCCGGTTCCGATTGGCCCGCTGAGGGTCGCTGAGTCAGCACGCGACCCTACAGCGGCGTCTCGGAACCTTGGCCGTTAAGAGGGTCGAGCTGTCAAGTCGACCAAGATTAATAATGTTCGGCTATTGTTATGAAATCCAGGTGCAGGGTGACTCACACGAGTCCTGCGCCTGGATGCAAAGATGACTCAACTCGCCAGATGTGCATCTTTAGAGTTGAGTCGCCGCAAAGAAGGTTAAAAAGTGAAAGTAGTGAAATTACACACATCAATATGGATGATATGTGGCTAGTCTAGCGGAGGTTGTATCAACTCAGTGTGTAAACTTGATTTTAAAACACTAGTAGCGGTGATAGTTACAGCAAGTTGTTGCTTCCCATCGGCCAAGGTTAATGACTTCAGTATATCTGGTGGCATGTATCGCCACCTGTCGGACAGAATTGAGGGCAAACAATGCCAGTCATGCACAAGGGATGAAATACAGGTTTGGGCTTTTCCAGCCATATATTGCACAGCTCTTTTCATGACTTTTAATCTATTTAAATTATTATTTAATTTTCTAAAAAGAGCGAAACCTGAGCAACCCTAGTAAAACCTACCAGCCAGCTGAGCCCGTCTTGCCCGGGAAGAGCTACGTTGCCCATCAGCCTTCGGGCGTCTACTACTAATATTCAATTTAGTAGCCACCATATAACAGTTCTTTGTTGGCCAGCATGGCAGCTTTTTATTGGGTCAACAACAAGGGCTGAATGGCGTCTACTTGATATATCCGGATTTCCGATGCTCTGTAATTTGAAAAGAAAGAACTAGATGGTTCTGTAACTGACCAGCCAGGGGTCAACTTTAAATCTCAATGACCATCTATTTTTCAATATGGCACTTGGAAGCGTTAAAACACATTTGTCGCGATTAACAGCAAGCAGTATATCGAATATGCCATTGCAGCCAAGATGGCGTGTATGATGGTAAAGGACGCAGCTTCTTTGTATTTCAACCTATAATATACCATATGTTGATGGTTAATTACTACAGTGACATTTTACTCACATTCTTGTGTATCTCTTGCGGTCAGCTACACTCTCAGGAGTGACAGTCTCTTTCAACTTGTATTTCATGAATGACATCGCAGAGTTGCTAATATAGTCAACGCTGGCCTTCTTGTCATTAAACACTCGAGTCACATCTTCAACTCGAGTATTGAACATATCTCTGTCCTTGGGCTCTTGCAAGTCGCTCAGTCCCTTGTAATTGTCATTGTTGAACGTGGTTGACTTCAAGAGAAAGGGTTCTAAAGTTTCTCGAACGTCGGCGGCCTTTGAAGCTTCAGCATATGCTCGACTATTGCGATATAAGTACATATGTCGAGATATGAAGGCTGTTTACACAGATTCAACTTTTATGACTTACGGCTTCCTGAACCTTGCGATGTACGTCAGGTCCACCAAGAGGGCATAGAATTTTTCCAATATGTATTCCTTGTAGGCGTGGCTTAAAGCACTCGGCGGTTGGGTCACATCGGCCACGGGCCGCTTTCGGTAATATGGCAAAGCCCGCTGGACAGCTGTGTAGCTGTTTCGCACGAGAGACCCGGCGTTGACCTTGCTGCCTGACCCCAGTTCCACATTGTACACCTTCACTTCGGTGGGCCGTGTCACGGCCACCTGGTGGCCAATGAGTATCATGCCATTGACCACATGGTCCGCGGGCACAATATGGACCGGAGATTTCGGCTCGTACCTGAAGGAGCGAGCTATGCCCAGCCCAACGGCGAAGGGCACATAGTTGTGAGCGGTCGCGCTGTCCGAGAAAAAGGGCTCGGGCTCTCGCAGGGGTGGCGTGACCCCAGGGAGTCGCACAATGGCGGCGGGCAGCCCTTTGCACGTGTCGGACACGTAGTTCTCGCCCACCGTTTTTGAGAAGGTATAGCTGTTTGGTCTACCTTCATACAAGTGCTCACGCGCATACCTGTCCAGCTGGTCATCTGTCATAGTGCTGGCCATTTCCATGACCTGAGGCCCGGTCATTTTGGTGGCGTACACCCTTTCCTCAACTACGTCGAGATGAAACTGAGAGAAAATCGTAGATATGTGCAAAAAAGACTCCAGGTTCTTAATGTCGTGACATAAGTCTGCCACTGACTTGGTGCCGACAAAGTTTGTCTGCATGGCCACCTTCAGGGGACTATTGAAGCGAACACTGGCCGCACTGTGGAAGACAACGTTGACCTTGTCGGCAATAAGGGACCGGTGTTGGTCACTGAGCCCAAGACCTGGGTTCGTGAGGTCGCCGTACAACGGGACTATCTTTTCTCTCAGGATGTTTTGAGGAATGCGATTAGGACCCGCAAATACCGGGCTCTTGATCAGCTGTTCAATACGCTGGGACCCGTTCAAGCCCCTCTTCTCGCGGACCAGGACGTATATACGGGACACATATGGCATCGAATAGAGCAGTTTCTCTAGCAAAATCTGAAAAATGAACCGAGGTCAGTATTGTTGCCAGTGGCCAACCGGGTCACCCACCTTGCCGACCAGGCCCGTGCCGCCGGTCACGAGAATAGTTTTACCAGCATAGAACCTGGTCACGCAGCTGTCCGGCTTGAGCAACATCTTGCACACAGAGTTGGACTACAAGTAACCGAGCACTGGATTACTTTCTTGGATCTGAGGCTGAACCGGGCGGGCGACCTTGGGCCCGGTTCCGGCGGCCCGATCTACCCACAGGCGGCACGGGCGGCGAAGATTACTTCTACTGCACTCAATGGCGCATGCGCAGTGGTGAAAGTCAAGTCATCGGCCGGTTTCGGTAGGCCAATTGAAATTCACGCGGGCGAGCTGGGTGACCAAAAAAGCTGTCTGTTTCACTCTCTGTAGAGGTAAAGTTAGACTTGATACTCATCTTGACACGTGGCGTGATGCAGTGTACGTGTCTCACAGTGGAAGGGTTAGTTTCATAGAGTTTATCTTTCTGGCGCTAACGAGGGAACCACGCGAGAAGTCATCGAGGTATCCATAAAAAAAGTTACCCACAATGATAGGCTTGCTCTCACATAGATATAGGTAAAATTCCGCAACCCCAATCCAACTCCCTTGGGAGTAATAGGCAAAAGTATATAAATAATCAATCTCGATTTAATGATAGAGTGAATGCCACAACAAACAGCAACAGGACATTTCTAGAGCGAGGGAGCTTGTATCCAACACCAGGAAGAATATTGGACAATTTCTGACAACCGAAGACAGAACACCTGGAGAATAAGTCTAATTTTATGTTTTGAATGAGACTCTGTAATACTTTGCTCGCTTGAAAACCAACAGGACTAAATTGAGTCAATTTCAGTTGAAATATTGAGACAGCCGGAACAGCTAAATTTCACGGTAAGAGATAAGCAAGTGAGTTCTTTTGAATGTTTAACATGTTGGTCTTGACGCTTCAATCATGTTTGGATCCCGTCCGCCAGAACGCTTATCAGGCTTAGTAAACGAGATGTTTGAATGTTCAGTCCGTTGAGTGTCCATCCAACAAAGTTTTTATGATTGTCTTCTTGGATGAAACCTAAAACTCAAGTAGAATTATCTAGCTAGCACCTGCAGCTTTTCAGCTACCACGGGTCAATCTGACTCCGACAAACATGAACCCTTTGTTTGATTTGTGAGAAAAAAGGGCTCAATGCTCGTGTTCACGTACTGCCAAACTTCTAATTTTCGGTAACAAAAGGTGATAAACGATGCTTCTGAAATAGATGACTTTCTATATTTTCGATAGCTGTCGAAGTGTTAACCGCCAATTTTCCGAGTATCTCACGAACTCTAACCTAGGATGCTCACAAGTCTGAACTCGTCGAATAATGCTGTTTAGTGATACAACTGGATTCGAGAACGCAGAGAGCATCTGCTCGGAACTTTGACGTGTTCGGAAATCGCAAGTTTTTCTCAAACATCGGTGTGAGTAGGAGCGTTTTTTAACAAGATTTGTCCTGGTGGAGAGATGAGCTAGCCTTTCTGATCTATTTCATTGCTTAGGAATCACCTAAGAATGTTTTGAGATCAAGACGACGTCACTGTGATACCTTCCATCAGGCCAAATTCGTTGATGATTTTTTAGTCGTTCAAGATGCCAAGACAACTTGATATAACAGACAGAGACAACTTTGAGGATTGATCGTTACGTCTTGAACTACCTCATGACGACACGATCTGATGTTAATCGCGGTCAAACCTGCGATGCGGTCATTCGCTTCAGTGTCGGGACAGCTGTTCCAACAGAAACAAGCCAAACGACGTTGAAGAGTGAAGAACTGTGAGGTAAATTCACAAAAGCCGATACTGCACGTTGACCGAAGGCAGCACGCTCGTCGGGATATGGGAGCTCTCTGTAATTGATTGAAGGGTCTTCGACATAGTGTGTGATGGACGTAGTACCTCATACAGCGTGGTCTTGCATGACTTATTCTGTCTTGACCATACCATACGCGGCCTTAGCCTGGCCAGTGTATTCTCACAAGAACAGCACGTTAAAGATTCACAACAGCTCGCTTGCTGATATCTGCTTGTGCGATTCCGCTGTTACGGCTGTTTCAATATTTTGACTGAAGCTTCACGAATTTGACGCTGTTGGTTCCGAAGCGAGCACAGTATTTTGTTGATTTCACAGTTTCTTGTTGCTTCCAAAACATAAAATTAGAATGTATCCACGTGTGATTTTCTTCCTGTTGTCAGAAATTTTCCAATATTTTTTCTGGTGTTGAATACAAGCTTCCTTACTCCAGAAATGTCCTGTCGTTGTTTGTAGTGGTATTCATTTCATCAATAAATCGGAATTGAGTATTTTTATTTTTTTACTCATAACTCCCGTGGGAGTTGGATTGGGGTCGCAGAATTTCACGTATATCTATGTGAGAGCAAGCCTGTCATTGTGCGTAACTTTTTTTATGTATACCTTGATGACTTCTCGCGTGGTTCCCTCGTGAGAGACAACTAGGTCGCTTATTTTTAATGCTATGAATTTTAATGAATTTTAATTTGATTAATTTTACTAATTAATAAATGCAAAAACTCGTTACCAACGTAAGGATCATCGGAAGGACAGAGAGTCCAACGGTTAACGTTAACATTTAATCTTGTCGTCATACATTGAGCAATATGAGATTCGCCTAGACATCCCCCAGTTGACTAGTTATCTTCTGCCCTTGCCTTCTTAAGCTTGTCTATGTAAAATCTACCAAATCGCATATGTAGAAGTATGTACCTTGCACAAGGGACAAATAAGTCGAAGCTGACCCCTGGCATGTACAAACAGTATGAAGTATGCTGAAAGGAACTAACAATATTGGAACAGCATCAACTTTAAACACTGGAAAAATAACTTTTTCCTACCACAGGTATTTCGGTAAGATGTGATAAGATGATAGAAAATAGTAGGTGTACATGATGACGTGAACAAAGCAGTCAAGACCACCACCTGACCACGAACAATAAGTTCTGTGACATTTTATATGCAAAATCCACCACCAGGGGCAATGTGGCATGATTAACGCACCACGTGCAGAGGCGACACCTGGTGGAAATTTTTCCGCAGCACAAAGAAAACGGTGTCGAGCAGATCGAACAGCTTGAGATACAAAGCCCATGCTGACGGAACGAGCACCAATGAGGGTCGCGATGTCCTCCCACCTCTATGCACTGCCAGCACCTCGTAAATATCGGGTCATTTTCAGCGACATCACCAAGACATAGCGCACCCAATGAACTGACACAATTGTACAGTCGCATTTGTTCAATAATTAAATGGCTGCCGCTTCTTGCATCACAGCTGGTCCGACCTTTAGGACAAAAGATGAGATACACGTCACAGTGGCGCTTATCTTCCAAGGGAATCCCGCCGATGCGTCTTTGGCCATGGGCACACGATGCGTCCAGCATGGTCAATGCTGTCCACGCTGTCCTCAGATTATAAGCATATATGAAAAACAGTTTTCAACACTCCAGCACGACTTTAGACGCAGGACATCCTATTGGCAAGCTCTGCATTCCTCTCTCTCCTCTTCCTCTCCCTCCCTTACAGCTTCTCAAAGTTTAAACCAGTTTTTCAGTAAAATCCCGGTTCATGGGGTTTTCTGGCCAAAGTTTGGTTCATTTCATTTAACAAATAACGAAGTATGTTGAAATACTTTTCCAGGGTCTTTGTCTTGTCTTTTTCCGAATAAGTTTGCATCTTTATTCATCAGTTAATCAGTATTAGTAGCTATCAAGTAGCGTTTGAGCTACGAAGCGGTTGATTAGAGAAGTCAAGCTCAGGCAGCAGAGGTGAACCATTGACCAAGAAATGTCCAGCCATTGGTATTCAGGTAAAGGAGGCCGGCTTAAGAGGCGTGAATGACACAACGCGACCATTTCCGATAATAGAGCCAAAATGGGGAAAATAAGTATCTTAATCTCTATCTATCGTCATATGTACTTACATCGTGATAATTCGTCTCGCAGGGCCATGCTTTTGTCTTTTCAAAAGGTCCGTCAAGTTATACTTCATGTACTGTAGAACACTACAAAGAAATCTGTTGCACGGGTCTATTTCACTCATGATGCCATCATGTTGTCCTAAATTGACGTTAAAAAAGCTCGTGGGCAGCCAAGTTCTTCGCCTTGACGTACTACTTGCGAAATTTTTCGTTGGTGGAAATATAATGGCGTACTCTGGAAAGAGTGAATAATTCGCGGAACTTCCAGACACTAACTTGTCTTCTTTTCTTGAAGGCGAACCTAGACAACAGGGTCAGTGGCGGTCGGGAGTCATTCAGGGTCAACTACGACCTTTTGCCCATCACAAGTAGTATCATTGTCAACAGAAAGGCGAACACGTATTCCAGGACGTACTTCTTGTAGAGGTAGCCCACCGTGGTGGTCCGTTTGCCTATGTTCACACTGGGCCTGAAGCCTTCATGAGCATATCCGGGCATCACCTTGGTCAGGGCGGACATCCAGAGGCCGAAGTGCCCTTGAACTGGGCCCCGAGGGCTATTTGAACACTTGTACATCGTCTTGACTCTACTGGTGCCACTTCTCTCGGGCACATCAGATTGCATTGACACACAGGTAATGGGCATGCCGTCAGTCTTGGCCGTGGCTCGACCATCAAGTAGCGCGAAGCACCGAGGGCCAGTGGTCAGCATGACTAAGTTACCGGCTCCGGCCCGTGTCAAAGAAGCCCGGTTCCCGGTTCCGCCAGAGAGGGCAGCACTATGGGCAGCCTGGCAATGGCCACGGGCGCCCTTGCATGTTCGTGGACATAGTTCTCGGGCCAAGGCCTTGGTGAACACGTAGCTGTTCGTCTGCCCTCATAGAACTGCTTCGTCGCCACTTGTCCAGCTGGTCACTGTCCATCCATTGGCCCATTTCCACAGTCGTCGCCTTGATCTGGTCTTGTAACCCTTTCCTCAATATCCGTCATGTGCAATTGGAGTACGTTCGACACGTGACAAAGGCTTCAAGTGTTTCATTTCGTGACATAGGTCAGCTATAACTTGGTCGCCAAGAAAAGTTGATCTTGACCCTCCTTGCCGTGTCGTCAAACTTGATCTGTCTCGCAGTGAATATGATTTGACCTACGTGACCATTATGTCCTATCTCGATCACTGATTCCCAACAGGCATGGGCACTCGCCCAGCATAGGGCGTGATCTTTCTCGGGAGCAAGTTTGCGCTATGCGAATAGGACCACTGAATAACTGACCTCTTGATCACTGTTTTCCACCGCTCAGCTGGGACTTGCCTCTTTTTTCTCTTACCCAGTACATAGATGCGATCAATGTCGGGGCGTTGTGGTACAGAATCTTCTCTAGCAGGACCCTTAAGACAAAAATAACAGCATAATATTCGCCATAAATAAACACAGTATTTTTTGTAATAACTTTTCGACTGAACTAACCATTCCCACACATCCGGTACTTCCGGTCAAGAAGATAGTTTTATACCAGAGTAATTGAGTCTCAGGGGTGTCTCGCGATCACCATGTTTACCACTATACCAAGTATCTCCGCGTCAGCTGAAATATGCTATATATGTATGGTTTGCTACCTCTCATATAACCTAAGGTAAAATTGAGCCAAGAAACGATTCCGGAAAGCTGCAAGCTTGATCTCCATACACTTCTTTCTCGAAAACGAGCTCCTCGTAGCTCCCACTATGAAAGATGTTAGAATATATAAAAAGCACATCGGCTCAAAAACTGGGTCTTGCCGCATGTTTCGCAATAGCTTAAACTCCAAGGCAGCGCATGCGCCAGTTGAATGACGTCGTTTCCAGTGATTGGCTCGCTTGGCAAAGACGAAGATTTTTTGTATGGATGAAAAAAATAGCGCTTCTATTGTCTCATGAAAAATGCAACATGACAGACAAAAGAAAAAGAATCTGGTTCAACGTGCGCTCTACCTCTACGTGCACACTGCGGCTTCGCCTGAACGTACCAGTAATATGAATCCCAGCCTTCTACACGTAACTGTACACGGTATATGTAGCCAAACGCTTTTCCTTTTGTTTTACCTCCCTTAACCAAATTTAGTTGGAACCTAATTGCATGCCCACGGTAAATAAACGCAAGTATAGATATCTATAGTCTCACTAAATCGATTATGTTTACCAATGAAATAAGGTTGACCATAGGCTGCGTTATGAAATAGAGATGGCATTCAGCCGAGCTAAGCTGAACTCATAATTCAGCTTTGCAGCCAGTTTTAGCTCTCCCTGGAAAATCAGTTCAGCCTCAGCTCACTTCGAATTGTTGCTGAAGTTCGCTGAATGACTGAACTTCGGAAATGGGCCCTTGAATTTAGAGATGACCCCTCCAAGAATGACGTAATATGCTCAAAATGACGCTAAATTTACGTTGAGGATCCGTTTCAAAATTACCCAAAACTGTCAGTTTTCAAGGCCACTGACAGCTCAGCTGAATTAGTTGAGCTCAGCTCCAGCTCAGCCCAAAAGGTTGGGGTTCAGCTCTCAGCTCAGCTCTTCTGAAACGCTGAATGCCCATCTCTAATGAAAATAAGACGGCTTCAGCATTGATGCGAATTAAACAAGCGACCAACTACTTTCTTGCTAATGAGGTCAGTAGTAATGACTTTTTTTGACTCAGTGTCAGCTTACCAATTCATCTCAACTAATATAAAATAACTTTGATTGCTGCACCCTGCTATTATATATGAATATCAAATATGGGTCCACTCCGCACCTTGGGCAGCCATTTTGTCCATGATTGGCTGATTTTTGGGACTGATTGTCGTACTTTGATTTACTTAATGCGAAATCATAGATAAATTTCCATCCGAAAAGAAAAAGTTTCATAAAAGTCGCCCGAGGCGGAATCGACACCTGCGACATCAAGTTTAGTGAGCCAGCACTTCAAACATTTTCAGAAACCCTTCCTTCTAATTAAAGTAGTAGTTTGCCAATTTCAACGCAGCACACATTGAATTGTCCCTTGACAATCAGTAGAGTTAATTGAACAGTTTTGAAGTAGGCTAGCTATGAAATTTTTCACATGCAAAATGGCCCGCTTGTTGACCTGGGCAACAGTGGGCACCAGCCAGAATGGCAGGGAAGAGTGAACATGTCCTCCTCATGAGTTCATGGGCAAGAAATGTCCACGCCCAGCTGTTTCTAATGTCAACCCCCCAGTGACGGCCATTCTTGTGCAACAGGCAAAATACAGTGACGTACGCCCTCTGGTATCAGTTGGTTTGGCAAACTCGTTTCGTGGTGCCGTTCCCTATTGAGCAGCGCCACTGTGGCCATCGCCTCACCACGTTTCTTTAATCTACGCAATCAAGATGGTCATCTTTCTGAGGTCGTCTCTCTATTACAGCATCGTTCTTGGTTCTTCAAAATGGCGTCGATCGCGGCGACTAGCTGTTCCTTGAACCCTTTGGCAGTAGTTATTACTTTTAAAGCATTGTACATCGTACTCCGGTCTAGTTAGACTCTCGTTCAAGATGGCCGTCATTTCGCGAACGATATCAGCATCATGATGCCGTTAAAGCATTCTCTGATGAAATGCTTAGTATATGTCAACTCGGCGACATCTTGTTCGTTTCTCCCCCCAGACGCCTCGCGAAGCACTGTTCTATGTCCCTTATCGCTTTTGGCCAATACTTCAGTCCAAATAGACAGCATATCCCTATCATATCCGTTGACCTTACGGCTTGCTGATTATTCCGGAGATACAATATTGAATATAATCAATTACTACTTAACTCACACAGTAGGTACTGCTATAAATTAAATACTTACGTTTTGTTTCGAAAACAGCATATTTCTGAGCTTAGAGCTGTAAACGGTCAAAGTTTCCTCCTATGACACTGTCTATCGAAGTGGTAGCCGGTAAAATATTAATAATTTTCAACCTACTTATTACGAAATCAATGGTTCCAAACTGATTGAGTGTCGATATCGATTACACATTGTGGGCTTTGCGAGCTTCTCATGAGGTGTTCTCGATATATCGCTTTTCCGAGAGGGTCAATTTTGACATAAAGTCATCCTATTGCCCTTCGCACAAAGATGGCAAACCACCAGTTTTTTGCCACTTTGGACCGCTTTTTTGCTGACCAGCTGATCGTTTCAAGCGCACAGCAGCTGATTCTCCGGGTCACTGATAATATAAGAGGCTCTCTCGGCCCACTAGCTTTAGACCAGCCCATACTTTCGGCAGTCGTAGTTGTGTAGTAGATAATGTTGGGGGGCCAACTTTTCTAGACTAGATGCATCTCTGGCACGACGAAAGCGGAAGTGTCCCATGCCCAGCTGCTGAAAGGAAATGGCTGCCCCGGAAGTTGGCTGATTAAGCGATATAAGCGGAACGTTTAGCACTGAACCTTGACCGTGAGATATAATGACAACAGTAGTAGAACAAACTGCCAAGGTAATAATGCAGGATACTTCTATTTGAGACGGCCATTTTTAAAAGTTAAGAGACGTTGTGATGACAGTTGAAAAAACAGTCTCATGGTCATGTCATCATATAGGCAACGGTAAAAACCGTTACACTTGTTGTTGACCCATTTTCGGGTTAGGTTCAGAAGGGGACCGTGTTAGAATTGCATTTAGATAAAGAAACCATTGGTATTCATCTCAGCAAGCAGTAAGTCAGCAGTTGATACTTCAATGGCATTAGCAGAGCTGATGTATGGTAGAAAACCATTGGTTAAGAAGACATGTTTGTTCCATCACATTACTGTGATCAATGTGGCAAACCTGGTAAAATAATAACAAACTTGGACCTCAGCAGAGTTCTATATAGAGGGAGCCCTGACGGTCGAGTCAGACCACTCCGAAGCACCTAGAAAGCTGAGCTATGCGGAAGTTGGGTCTAGTATCCATAACTAGCGAGGAAACTCGCAATACCATAATAAAGGGATAAAATACCACCTGGTGTGAATATCTCAAGGCAAGCTTTTATTTCATAGAAAAACAAAACTTACATGTTTTTATTTTAAGCTGTGAATATTTACCAGATATGCGAGTATTTTTCTAAATTTTTGCTTTATTTCGTCTATATATAATTTTAGATAAAAAAATGTATCATGCTTGATGGAGAAGCATATTACTTTACCACTAATTAAAGGGGTCGTCCTTGACACACTGGTCTACACTTATCTGGCCCAGCAACGTGCTAAATAAGAAGGAAAGTAGTAGAAAAGCTGAAGCGCAAGTGATACTCGGTATTACCCTTGACCACGTTTTCTAATACGTATCGGTTTACACACTCGCATATGGGCACTATTAGGAGATACAGTATCATGCCACCTCGTAGCGAGCAGCTCTATTTTAGAAGCATAGTGTAGTCTGTAGCTGAAAGAGGTAAATTTGGTCATAGCTGGAACCAGATGGCCGGAACCGAGGGGTTCACAGTGACTCGCTGGTGGTGCAGTTCTACCATGACAAGACAGTTTTTTTGACCGGAATGTACCCGGATGTGTGGGAAAGGTAGGGCTATTTCATACGCCCCTTGTCCAAGGTTTTAATTGTATTGCTTCCTCACATTAAAGGTTCTAACTTGAAAAACTAATCTACGCATGTCGCAGTGTGAAATGTGTCCTACGTGTTGATCCGAGAAAAGAGGGAGGGGTCGTCCGGCACAGAGTAGACTCGAACAGCTGATCAACACCCAGTCTTCTCGGTCCTAATCAATTCCTCAAATGTCCTGCGAGCGAAATTTGCCCATCATGGTGACCTGACCGCCGATGGCCTGGGGCTGAGTGACCAGGACCGCTTCAATCCTGTCAACGGACTGAAATCATCCCTCCACTGTGCGGGCCATGTCCACGTTGATGACCCGTCAAGAGGGCGCACCAAGATCACCTATTTGGCACTAAGGCCATAGCTGACCGTTTGCCCGACAAGACGCGCCTGCAGGCCTTTGTCCCACAGTGTCCACTTGCTACTCGAACTGCCATCTTGACGAGGTGGAAGAGAAGGTTATCCGACCAAAATGGCGCCCGAGCGCCTGATGGCCCATGAGTGCCCTGGTGTCCACGTCGAGCTGGACAGTATGCCAAGAACACTTGTACGAAGGTAGACCCAAAACTATGTGTTCATCAAGCCGCACCGAGAACTATGTGGCCCACCAAGGGCGCCGGGCTGCCCGTGTCCACGCCCTGCTGCCATTGTGTATGCCTGGCTCTACTGAAACCGAGCCGGCTGTTGTGACACGGCCCGGAGCCGGTAACCTATTGTGGCCTACTTGCTGCATCGGCGCCATTCGCACCTACGAACCTTTTGACCACGACAATTGTGCAGACTACCAGGCGTAGGACACGGGGCCGCCGAACGCCATCTTGGTCATTGCATGGACACGGCCATGACCGACAAGACAGTGTCAAAGTGTTCAACGTGGCCCTCGTGCGCCGACTACAATTCACCTTTGGCAGTGTACTGGTCATATGAACCAATCGACCAGCGACGACCTCATGGACCTTCAAGGCTTCTGACCCAAGATCAATATCAGCAAGCGCCCCCTCCCGCTTGGCTTTCCTGTATCCAAGTACATCTAGGAATACTTCTACGCCTCCTTTTTGACGTCATACTCCTGTGCATGGGCAATAAAAGTGAGCTCGGCCATTTTGGTTCCTTATCTTACCTCTTATCTTGTATCTCAGCTTCGCCCTTAGAAGACCATTTTTGTCCCAGTGTCCTCGGAGGCTCTGATCCGTTCGAGAAGAAGAACTTTCATATTCAAAAATGACAACTTCCGAAGCTCCACTCGCTGCACAATGAGCAAGAAAAGCAAATGTTTCGCATTGACCTAGATAAGACTGCTTGCTTATCCTCGGCTCAAACGAAGGCTCAACCCTGAATTGTTGCCAAACTCCTCGGCAAGTCTATTCTAAGAACAATTCCAAGACCCTTTCACCCCTGAAAGTGTCCCCATGCGTGAGGCTCAATTGTCGAAGCTGCGAATGCAGGAAGTGTGGCGCCGCCATTGTTTATACATTCTGTCTTAGCGTCCATGTTTTAATCTTGTCTAAACGCGGGTATTAGTGCTATGGTCAAATATTATTTTTTGATTCACGAAGAAGAAGTGTATTAATTAGTTCATTAATTAGGAGCGTAATCTTTCCAAATCAGGAGCTTTGCTGACGCACGTGTCCTAAAACGCCGCCAGCGCCACCCTAGGGCTGCTAGCTCAATCGCCCTCTCCACTCCTTCCTCTCCTCTAGATCCCTCTTCTAGTTTATACCTTTCACGCTCTCCAAGTTTCTACTAATCTGAGCTATCAGCTCGTAAAAAGAAAAAATTCATTACTTTAAAAATATTGAACGCTTTCTAAGCGGGCGTCTCCTGAGTGCAACCTTGTCCTCGCTCAAACTGCGAAGGGTGTTACTCTGTCATGTTGTTAATTGGAAAATAAAGTAATATGTTTAATACATGACAGAAAAAAAGAAAGTTGTCAGACATGACGAAAGTCAGCATTCTTTGGGCAAACTATTCAACCGAAACGGCAGCTTCACCGTGACTGCCTTGACCCGTTACCACGCGTCTACCTGGTTGTCACTCGCCGTGCCATAGACAAAAAAGGAAACTACAACCTTCCAATCACACACGGTCAATTAACGAAATTAACTGGATCACAGAAGAGAAAACTGGTGACTGTGCAATAGAAGCGTCAAAGAGAAAAAGAAAGCATTGTCACTACTGTCTGAATACCTGGCCGAGAAAAGGTGATATTACAGGGAGCCAGCTGTACTCAGTGCTCTCTCCAACTAATCGTACCTGTGACGTCAGTGTTTTCTTGATATCAGTATGGTACTACTTTGGCCCTATAAGTAGGGGTCATCCTTAGTAGACTTGCCCCGAGGGGTGGTTCTCGGAGTGAAAGTGAAAATTCGGAGAAAGTGGTTTCCTCTCTAGAGTGAAATACAGTCAGTCCCCTAAGAAACTATTTGAGACTTAACCATCTAATGTGTCACGGACCTACATTACAACTTAGAGACGGGCCCTTCTAGTTGACCCTTCGACTAGTCAAGTTCCAGAGCAACACCAGGTATCTGAACGTAGATGATCTAGGTTTACTAGCTGCTACTAATTTCCTTAATGAGTGTGCCTTTACCAATGAATACCATTCAGGTAGTGTGATTCAAGAATGGCTCCCGAGAAGAACAAAAATGACGTTTCTGTGGAACAGTTCTATAGCGGAAAAACGTCTTCCTGACGGGGTGCACTGGCTTCGTGGGCAAGGTAGATTATGACCGCACGGCCCCTGATGTACATGAACGCCATTTCATGTTTCTATTGAGAAGCCTACTCTACACAGTCGCAGTGTGAAGTGCTCTACGTGCTGGTCACGCAGAGAAAAAGGTATCCAAGGGTCCGAGCGCATCGAACAGACTGATCAAGAGCCCGTGTTCGCTGGTCCGAATCGCATACCACAGAATGTACTGAGGGACAAGACGTAACTCTATAACGGTGACCTCACGGTAGCGGGCCTGGGACTCTGACTGAGTGACCACACCGGGCCATCTTGGTCAACCCAAGTCAACATAAACTCCACTGTGCGGCAGTGTCCACTTTGATGACCCGGTCAAGAGGCGCTCAAATCAACTTCCCTGGGACCAAGTCCATAGCTGACCTGGTCGCGAGATGTACAGGCTGGAAGCCTTTGCCACGTGTCCACTTCTACGCCAACGTCACACTTGACGCGGTGGACGAGAAGATCTACAAGGACCAAAATGAAACTGGCCGACAGCTATGGACATGGCCAGCTGGATGGAGAGCGACAAGCTGGACAAGTTTGGCCATGACAATCTTACGAGGGAAAACAAAACAGCGAGTGTCTTCACCAAGTCCTTTAGCGGAGAACTATGTCTTCGACAAAGCCAAGGGCTACCTGTGGCCATACTAGACTACCCATAGTGGTGCCTGCCCTGCGAGAGCCCGAGCCCGGTTTCGTGGACACGGCCGGCGCCGGAAACTTTGTGGCCTCGTCACGGCGTGGGCGCGATACGGACCTACGATTTCGACCGCTGACATCACGCCAGGAATATCCAAGGGGTCGACTCACTTCGTACACCACAACGCCATCATCTTGGCCCCATGGACGTGGCCAAGTGCCGGCCGACAGGTCAAGATATTCAACTGGCCCTGGGCAGTGACAACCAATTCCCTTGGTCAAGTCTTGGGTCAATGAAGAAGACATATGCTCACGATATCACTAACTTTCAAGGCTTTTCTTCCCATGATTGACAATCAGCTCCGCAACCTCTATAGACTGGAATTCGTCACAAATATGTCATGGAATACTTCTACGCCGTCCTATTCGACCTCGACATGATTGCCTGTGGAAAAAGAGGTAACCTCGAATTTTTGTAATATCTAGAATGTATCCTCATCATCGCCTACCAACAGCTTCGCCTGAAGAAAATGTGTTTCGTATCCAAAATTCGGAATCACTGTATCCCCTTCAATATGAAGACGTTCAGTTCTTCAATACAACTTCAAGAATCTGAACAACCTGTTTGACTGACAAAGATAAGAAGACCTTTCACGTAGATTGCGATAAGCTGATTAGCTCTAGCAGCAGAAGGGATAACGGAGACTGTTGCACAACTCGGGCCTGGTCTTACCTGATGAATAAATTCAATGACAACGGTGACCCCTGAGAGTGTACCTAAGCGAAGGCTCATGTGCGCAACTCAAGCTTCGAGAGGCACATCCGTAATTTTATACATGTCCCTCTTGGCGGCCATGTTGATTCTATGGTTGGCCGCTAGCTATGTCTGTCAACTCGTGTTCTGAACCAGCACTGTTTCGTTGAAAAGTCTCAGTTTATTTCCATTGACTTTTTATGTATCAAGTAAAACAACCATCCGAAAGGCGCTCTTGTTCCTCCTCATTTCTTGGCAGAACGCCTTCAGTCCAAGGACCCCTGGCACCCCTTATGCACTTGCCATATGACATGGAAAGAGGGGCGTTTTTGGTATTGCATCCGTATATGTTGTCCTTAATGCAACATGTGGCCACATAGCTCGTGACCACAGAACTCTCCTAGGGCGTCCTTTGCAACAAGGTGCAGCCACCACCAATGGCGCTGGACCTTAGCTCCGCACCCGCAAGTGATTTAGTTGTAGTCTTACGGCACATACCCGGGCGCAACAAAAGTAGGGTACTGATCTGTCCGTAGACGCCTTAGGGCGTTTGCTCATAAGCCCAGTACACGAACTTGGCGCTGCGCCCACTTGTCAAAGATACATCGTGTCCCGCAGAGCCCGCGGACCCGGCCAGCCGCCATTCATGAGAAGGTCCCCTTGCGCAGCTCCCCTTGCGCGATTTTACGGAAACGCCACCCGGGTCACGGAGGACAGAGACGGTGGCCAACTTCCAGGCCATGGACACGAACCGAACAGTCATATTCAAAATGAACCACCCCCTGGGGCAGGAGGTGTACCTTGACATGGATAGGCACCCCTCGGACACCCATTTGTGGCCGCCTGGTTCCCACTATCGTTGCAATCACTTGCTGAAGCGCATTTCAATGACCAATGCAACAAATTACAAAGAGGTAAACTTGATCGCCTTTGTTGCTCAACACTGAGATGACGAAATATTATTCATTATTCATTTATACTATACTTTCAAGCCTTTGCTTATCAGTAAGAAAACATTTTCTCGCAATAAACGATTTAATCTATGAACGATATGTGAACCCGATGAACACTACGTAAATGTCTCACCTTATCCGAGAGAAATTCTAGTTGAATGTCCCGATCCTTGAACTCATATAATTGTCCCATAGTGGGCAAGTATGCCCTACTCTGACGATGGATAGGCACCTCACAGCTCAGAACTATAACTGAAATTACCATCGCGTATATATCAAGATATCTGTGTATACTTCTAGTCATTACAAACTTGGCTTCGTGATTAGCTTCATCTGAGTAAATTGCTGTTATGATATTGTGAACAGTTCACCAGGTAAACAAAGACACCAATACTGTTACATAATGAAACCCCACACGCAACATTTTTCAGCTGTTTATTTCGGAACCTGGTTCCATGGTGATAGCATCCCACGGCGTGCGCATGCCATACACTCCAGCCAAGGCCTTGTGATTTTCTTTTTATTAGTCCTTCCACCATCTCAATCTCACGTTTCTCCTTTCCTTGCGCTGACTCTCTCTCTCTCTCCCTTTCCCTTTCTTTCGCTCTTGTCTCCTTGGACAGATTGAAGCCGCAAGCCACACACAGCGTCTCTATCCCGACCTCATTGCTACAGCAGGTTACGTCGGCAGAGGGAGAGAGAGGAGAGAGAGAGAGAGCGTAGGTGTGCGAGAGAAGGGAGAGAGGAGAGTGAGACGCTAAAAATAAGCTGTGAAAACGTGGAATATTTACTATGAGGGTACACATTTTTGGTCTTTGTCAAAGGAATACATAAATTAAATAGTACATACTCATCAAGGAGCATATTAGAAATAATTTTTTAATTTCTGTATTTTTCAGCACATTTCATTTTGTCAGCATCTTCGTTGCGTCATTCTCTACTCTCTCCCTTCCCCTCTTCGCTCGCTCGATCACATGTTAAGCCTGAAAATCTCCTCCCAGTTGTTCTTGGCAGACA
>JAIUWE010000039.1:0-22235 GCA_022750525.1 Halotydeus destructor
TCGAAATTCCAATGGCGAGCTTGCCCTGAGAGCAAAACTGATTGACTCTAGATTGATTGGAAGCTAGTTTCGAATCAGTTTGCATCGAATCTGAATGAGTGATCCAACGGTATCGAACAAGAACGTGGTTGCGACAAGGGCTAAGGTCAAGAAAGGTCAAGCCAACTTACTAGAGGGTGCTGGTATTCTGAGTGAACAACCGAAGGTTACAGGTCAACGTATTGCTGAACGTGAACTTGAAGGTCGAGAAGCTGATAGTCCAGTGGAGACTAATTCGATAGTTTTGGTAACTGAAGACAACTTATTCGACGCTGACAGTTCTAGTGGAGACGAAGACCTTACCGACGAACACGAATCTCTAGGTGAAGAGACAGAATTTGAAATGGCAACTCAAGCAAGTCAATTGTCGATAACTAAGTTTGATGGCCGACGGAGCAACTCAACTGAGGCGAGAACATGGCTTAAGAAAGTAGTTTTGGGAATGCCGAAACGTACTAAGCCTGATGCTGAACTGGATGAGTCAGACCTGGAGAGACAACAGGATTTGATTCTGCTCAGACTGGATGGTCCGGCGTTCAACTGGGCATCTGATCTTTTCGAGTCTGAGAGGAAATGTGGTTGGCGAACGTTCAAGGGCAAATTTGAAGCCAAGTATGTGAACATTGTAAGCCCTAATGAAGCATTTCGAAGATTGTCAGCTTTGAAGCGAAAGCCAGATAGAACAGTTCATGAGTTCTTGGAATACGCTCAAGGGATCTTTGACATTTTGGGAAATGGGATTTCCGACAGTATGAAGAACAACGCAATATTTGAAGCTCACGATGAGTATTACAAGGAAAGGCTGTATGGTTCGCTGTCGAAGTCTACTGAAAGGTTCAAAGCTAAGCTGATAGAAGTAGATCAAATGAAGGAAATTGTGCATCGAAAGCCAAGACGTGCTCAAGATTATGTGTCAGATAAGAAAGTTCAATCGTCTACAGAACCTGCTGCAACCAAGGCAACGGTGGACAAGCATTTGAAAGGCAAAAAGGAGAAGCTGCATGTAAGTCTCATAAACTGCTTTGAATGTGGTGATAAAGGCCACTATGCTGCCAACTGCGAGCGAGGAGGTAAAGATGAAAAGAAATCTGAGGACAAAAAGCACAAAGGTGAAAGCAAGAAGATTAGTGCAGTTACTGTTGAAGATACTGAGCTACCTGAGTCTCCTGTGTATACTTGCCAAACTATAACTTCAGTTGCCTTGACAACCAAGGAGACGGAGCATGAAGTGAGACCTTTCGTCAAGTTTCTCGTAGATGGTCTTCAAGAGACATTTCTAGTAGATACTGGTGCGCAAAAGTCTACCCCCTCAGGCGAAACAGGTGCTGCCGCCGAGAGACCAGCGCTACTCTGGCGGGGCTTCACAGAATTTCTCAGACAACAACTACCCTCCCCCTTCTGCCAATGTTCGACAGAGCTTCAATCAAAAAGAAGTTCTGCAAAATTATGCTTATAACGGCGAAGCTAACGTCGAAAACTACTTAGCTCGAATTGTTCGCCGACTGGAACTGTACATGGTCGACATGGTTTATTGGCCCCGAATGGTACATTCGACTCTCAGTACAGTAGCCGAAGGGCAACTGAAATTGACGGTCGACAACCATGACATCCCATTAACGAGATGTTTGTGGGATCAGTTCCGTGATCTAATAAAAAAAGACATTCAGAACTAAGACAAGTACTCGTACTGTCATGGATCTGATCGCCAACACCAAGCAAGATGCCGGAGAAACTGTACAGAGTTTCATTGACCGGCAAATCAAGATCTATCAAGACCACGAACCGCACAGGGCTAATCTCAGTGAACAAGTCGCCGAGAACGCAATTGTAAAGGGCTTCAAGTCAAGGGTCCAGAAAAACATTGACCAACGCAGTCTGGACATCATGTCGATCGTCGAACTTCGTGAAGTGGCTCGAAAAGCCGAGCTGTACGTCAACAAGTACAAGCAACAATCACCGATGGTAAGTACGCCAACTAGTCAACAGGGCGATTCGAAGCCGGCGGCAACCAGGCAAGGATGGAATCCTAAGCGTTCTTGTCGAACGTGCCAAGGCAATCATCATACGTGGGATTGTCGAGACAGGTGTGCTGTCTGCTTTAAAACCGGTCATCTTGCGAAGACTGGTCCCGACTACAAGAAGTACATGGTAGACAAGAAGGCTTACCGTGATAAGCAGAATAGCCGTGATGTCGACGCAAGAAAGCGTGCGGCAAAAGAAGTAAAGAAAAAGAGTGCTTTGAAAAGCACGGAAAGGTCGAATCAAGCGAAGGCGCCGCCAGCTGAGGAGTCAGCAAGTTCTGAGGCCCCTTCGGGAAACGAAAGTTCGTCGGCAGAGATGTCCTCGCCCGCCGACGACAAGACATCGGCCGAGGACTCTACAGCGTCGTCCGCATCAGACCGAAGATCAACGGCCATGTCGTCGTTGGTCTCCTTGACAGTGGCTGCTCATCCACTACGATCAAGGCGTCTTTAGCCGAGAAGCTAAAGATCAAATTCATCCATGTACACGTCATGTGAGCCCATCACATGAACTACGTACACGCCGAGGATGGTCACTCATGAACACATCTCAAAAGCCGAAGTTGAATGTTTAGGTGTTAAACGGCACAGGTTGCAAAGGATGATTAAGAGCATCAGCCATTTTTTATTCTACTTGAATTTTTAAACTCAGTGAAAGAAGACCAAAATTCCAACAATGAGTGACAACATGCCTAGATCTAGGGCCGTTGCGACCACCATCATGGCCGGAATCGTCGAAATACGGCAAGAACCAAGTGAAGATGCCAACTTGCCGCGTCAAAAAGACCTTTCACCTCAATCAGAAGCTCGACCATCAGGATTTGGGCATCAGTCAAGCCAGAGTCGACAATGATCGGCAACTCAACGGCTGGAAAAATGTTCGGCGACTGAAAAAGAAAAATGTAATGAAACAATGACAATTATCATAGAAAAATTTAATTCGCATTTAGATCATGGTTTCATATTTAGTCTTAGAACTTTTTTCTCTTTTTCTCTTTTTTCTTTTGTTTTCCTATAAGGAGAAGAGTGTTATGGCCAGATCATATCGGCCATTTAGTGATCTATAACTCGTGTCGCCGACTCACCTGAGGTGACGCTGCCCCTTTGCACTGACCTTTCAGGCAAAGGGGTATAAAACCAATCTGTAGCCTAAATTAAAGCGTCTTTTGAATAAACTGTTAGTGACAGTAATATTACCTCTGTGTAAGTCTACCAGTGTATTTAGGCCCTGTTAGTGAACGGCTACCGTTAGCCGTGAACTATTATAACAGTTAGCTAGTGTCCGCCATAAGCGGCTATCTAGGTGCTGAGCTACACTTGGTCAAGTAGTGACCAAAGCGTTATCCATTACGTACAACAAACCCTGTTTTGGACGATCTATCCTTTATTGGACGGTTCGGCCATAACAGAAGAAATTGATTATCAATACTGCTAATGCTACAGAGTAATACTAGGTGCAACACAAAAGTGAGCGGGTCACGCGTTACGTGACAGTTCGGCTATGTGAAATACCCAAAGCGGGGTAAATATATCCGCTTTATACGTGCAATAGTTAACAAAGCTGTAGACACCCCAGCTTCTCACGCTGAGAGAGAGAGAGTGTCACCTGAGTTGACTCGGTGATACATGGTTGTTGGGTACAACTATGGCCGGACACATCGGGCCAAAGAAACATTAGGAGCACGAGATACCGTCTTCCAAATATTCTTCATTGTGCTGCTTGACCCTAGCCACTACTTAATTTACGAAAGTACACGCATAGCATTTAACAGATATAAAAAGGGGGGTGGTTTTGTTTTAGTATTTGCGCAGCATCTGTTTCCAGCGAGCGAAATTCAGTACACATTCCGTTGTTGGAGACACAAATTTCTTTAAAAGTTCACTCTGTGGCAACAGGTAGGAATTACGACTAACCTTAGAGCTGAGCACCTATGATCGCTCACGATTTGCTCACGAGCCCGTTTTTGGGTGTTTCTCCATTGATAGAAGGTACATCTGTAAGTGATACTGCACACGAAGCTTCGTCATCACATGGAGCTCGTTCCGTCTCGAAGAGATGAATATAGTTGATCGATTTTGAGTGCAACCACACATGTGGCACGTAGAGTGTCACCTGTGGCCCCTCGTCCGGCCAGTACCGGCCAATGTTTATGCCATTGATGAAAGCCACGCCCTTGCCCCAACCGTCTAGTCGCAGAAATGTGTCCAGTCCTTCAGAGCCAGCTGGAACTGAGAAAGTTCCAGCATAGACCGCCGGGACCGAAAGTTCCGATTGATCCGACGCATGCGTGGAGCATTCCATGTTCATGTGGTAGTAGTGAGTCCAGTTCGTCAGTACGATGGATCCCAGAGTAACATTCCCTACTATTCCTTTTATGAGATCGTCGTATATTAGCGGGCCAAAGTTGATCCGGCCTTGATTCTCTACCAGGATGACCAGCTCAGATCCTACAGCTGCTCGCAGTGGAATAGTGAATATTTCTCCAGTTCTAGATAATGTTCCAACCAGCTGACCATTCAACATGACCTGTGCTCTGTCCCTTAGACCAGGTATCGACAGCGTAGAGGGGTCTGTGGCACGAAAATCGATTACCGTCTTATAGGCGATGTAGCCTCCGTCAACTTTAAGTTGATCAAAGGTAAGCGGATACTGTGATGATGTTTGTGTTGAACAATTGTATATCAGGTCTGACAATGAGGACGTAAGATGCAGCGGTACGGATCCAAGATTGGCCTTCGGGGCTGGCACTGGCAAGGTACCTTCGGGCAAAGGAAGGTATTTGCCAATCAAGTCGCGAATAGCAAAATACTTCTCCGTAGGGTCACCAGCTTCGCTTAGCGGTGCATCGTAATCGTAGCTGGTTGGTATTGGGCTATACCTATGTCTTGCGGTGCCGTCTTCGCTGGCGCCATTTTTGAAACCGAAAGTCGTGCCTCCGTGGTACATGTACAAGCTCACCGAGGCACCCATGTCCAGTATTTGCCTCAAAGCGTCCAGTATCACCTTCGTACTGAGGGTCTGGTGAGGTTTCGACCAGTTGTCATTCCAGCCTGGATAGAACTCAGAGTTGACCAGCGGCCCTCTAGGTTCGAATTGACGCTGCAATGCGAAGCTTGCATTTACATCGTCAGTGGCGTGAAAGTCTACTGTAGCGTAAACGCCTTCGACTTTGGATCGTGAGACAACGTATGGAGGATCGGTTGTGAATAAGACGACGTCTTCAGATAGATGTTTCTTGAACATGTCTCGCAACGACGTGATGTAGCTCTTGTCTGTGCCATAGAATCCATATTCGTTTTCCACTTGAACCATAATCACCGGTCCTCCATTTTGATACAGGAGAGGCCGAAGTAGAGGCAACATCTTTCCCATGTATCGGTTCACAACGTTCAAGTATGACGTATCATTTGAACGAATGATCATGGATGGATTGTCACGTGATATCCAGTACGGTAGGCCTCCCTAAAATGAGACAATCGATTAAATCTGCTAAATGTTCAAGCTCTTACCGAGTCTCTTTCGGAACAAATGTAAGGTCCAGGACGAAGGATGACGAGTAAGCCGACTTCTTGAGCTATCTTGATATAGTCAGTGATGTCGTCCAATCGAGAAAAATGTCCTGGCTCAGGTTCATGTGTACTCCATTCGATGTAGCTTTTTTAGATCATTGTTGAAATTAGAAATATTTCTACTGAACTACACGGTAAAAATCCTTATTCTTACGTTTGCACAGCGTTTATACCACCTAGACGCATTTTAGTGAGACGGTCCCGCCACAGGTCCCGTGGGATACGGAAATAGTGCATCTCGCCCGCCACATAACGGAAAGGCTGGCCATCTTTTAGGAACTGATTGTTGTCGTAGTCGATGCCAAAGCTGCGCAATGCAGCACTTGCCTGCAAAGAGAGGTTTGGTTGACAGTCTAAATAGTTGGCTTACATGTTACATACAGTGAGCAAGGTCAACAAGTTGAGGATCAAGACTCTCATGTTCTATCTCTAATACACAATTGCTTGAGCCAGTGATCGAATACGATCTGGTAGAAACAACACGAAGTTCTCAAAATCGTTTGAAGCAAAATACAGTCGCGTAGTATGAGATATTGCTTGATGCCTTGGTGATAGTTTCGAAACGGTTGGCGATAACATTATGAAACACACTAAAATTCGATAAACACAATGCAATCTTGGAGATCAAGAAAATTCGCTGCACAGGTGACGCACTTGTACCACTGCAAGTGATATCACCGGGTAGCAACTAATGACCCACTGTTTGTCACTGTGTTTATCTATAAGCTCAACGCTGTCGACAACTGTTCTCGTTTAGATAATATGTGTTTAAATATCTCAATGTGATATGGGAAACAACAGTTTAACTTTCGTTTGACTTTCGCAAGGCAATCCTTCGACTGCTACGTTAATCCTAAAGCCCAAAGTATAATGAGGCCTCGCCATCTAAGGGACAGTTTGGCTTCGTTTTCAATTTCCCCTACTGACCCGTAACGTGGCGGTGCTTCAGCTATAGTCATGACTCATGAGTCACACGTCGTCATCATAATTACTTTATCACGAGTATAGAGGACCCGAAAATCCAGCCCCACTGAGGGCAACCAGCAAGGTTACAAAGCTCAAACAAATTTGCTTAAAGGCGTTCAAGCGTATTTCCATCAACTTAAAGGACACGAAGTGTCACATTTATGTTTCAAAAGTTCGAATTTCTCTAAGAACACTTTGTGAGTAAAATGAACGGAATGCTAAAACTTTTTGCGCTAAACGAGAAGTGTAGCTGGAAAGTATCAGTTGACCCAAGCCCCTACAGCGAGGTTAGCTGTGAAAAAGCTCGGAACCGTTCAGTAATATTGTTGCGCTCGCAACTGTTCAATGATGAAAACCTCGTAGAATACAAAGTACAATGCAGTGTCCTGAATAGAGGGCAAGGCAGATTCGGGGCCAAGGGGACCGCCTGAAGGGCCACTATAGGCGGACTCGGGCTCAGAACTCATAATTAATACTCTTTAATCTAACTAACACGGCGTGAGCCGGAAAAGATACAACTGACTCGTTAAGCGAGTGAAAGGGAACTGCCCGGAGCGAGCTGCGAGAGCACACCTTTATACCGTCAGGTGAAAGGTGAGCCGGCACGTGCACGTAGTCGTAGCACGTGACGCCAACAATGACAGTAAGGGTCCCTGAGGGACCCGGTGGCATTGCAGCCCCCCCCCGGTTTTAATTTGACCTTGTTAAGGTCAGCTGATTATACGTAATTAAAAAAACTTAATCGTGATTAACTGGTTCTTCATCTTGAGCTGTGTTTTGGCTCCAATTTTCGAATTGATTTTGTTCGGCGGATGATCCGGGGACTTGGACGGGGACGTGAACGTTGGGCGTGTTCGGGAACAGATTCATTCCTTCTTGTTCCGGTTGTACCAGTGGTGGTTGCGGAGCTGGGACATATGGTGCTAGGTAGCGATCAATTACAGCCATTACCCTCTCAGCACGCGGTGTTCTGAGGGCGTGAATCGGGTATGACCTGAACCTCTGCAGCTGGACACCAGGAGCATGTGTCTCGCTCAGCCTGATATCACGTCGCATGTTGATGTGGCGGAAAACTTCTTCATAGCTGCCATATTGGTCTTTCAGCTTGAGATTTCTGACGAATATGTTCAAGAGCTTGTCTGTTTGCTGTCGCATAACATAGAGCACTTGTTGCAGCGAATCGTTGCTGGCTTGTCGGACACTAGCTAGCGTGTTCCGGAAGGAGACTATGAAGTTAGCTACTTCTTCATACTCAGCGAACATTTTTGGATTGATGATGTTCATCGCCTCGAGACATCCGTCAAGTTCTTTGTTGAAGCCGGGAGACGTGTTACTCCAGAACGAGTATGGCACAAAGTTCAAACTTGGACAAGCGACGCCGAGACGTGACACGTTTTCGTCCAAAGTTATCGGGATGATGTCTTCGACTAAGCAATTGGCTATCAGCTTCACCATTGTAGAATGTGGCTTCGTGTAGCGCAAGTAATTTCTCACGGGCACACCTTTCAGCGACCTGTCATAACGTTGAAAGATGGCTACACGGTTGCGCTCACCAGCTGTAACTCGGAGACACACAGGTTCCGTCAAGGCTTCCCTTGCGGCCGGAAAATGTTTACTGGAAGGGCCAAAGAATGACATTGCTTGGCGACTCAGGTGCTTCGATCCTGAGTTGATACAGAACACTACTTCGGCACACACCGCTACACGTGCAAATTCTTGATCAAAATTTGAACCTCTCTTCATTACTTCGATAGACGTGATCTTGCCATATCTGATACCGTGAAACGGTAACGTCTTAGCGTAGCCGTTCGGCATGCTGTCAGCGACAGCTTGGATGTCATATTCGCCATGATGTACCATTTTCTTGAAAATGAGAGACATGTCGCAAACGCCGCGATCATACAAGTTCACAATTTGGTCAACGAAGTTTCCAACTGCTTCCGGTCGAAGATTGAGCAAGATTTGCTCGACAGCCATAACGAAGGCGAAATTGTAACCGTCTTCGAAAGGTATAAAGTAGACGTTATAGTTGAATGCCTTGATTAACGTTTTCTGGCCATCTGTCAGCTCGTGCTCCAAGTCACTGTTTAGACACGCGATGATTTCTTTGATACCAGGGACTTTAGCCAAAATTACATGATGGTTGGCGTCAATTTGCCAGAGTCCCGGGCTGGTTGCTTGCCAGGGGAAGTCGCTAGTCGTGATCAAGAACGTGGGGTGTGAACGTAGACGTTTTTCGTCTTCGGCCCACTTCAAAAGACCACAGTAGCCAATGTTACACCAGGGAAAGTGGTCACAGTGATGTTGACCTCTGGCGTTAAGACTTCCTTGAAGACCACAGTTGAAATGGTCATTTCGAGACATGACAGTGGCGGCCAACGGTGACTGTGTGACCAATGCAGATCTTGGGTCAATCGGTGACGTGCCCAACGATTCTGGAGCCAAAATTGTGACCAGGTAGTCGTAAATGTTTCGGTCACCCAGAGCCATCGGCGAGCCATCAGGGACGCGCTCGTCAACGTACTCGTCATTGTACATGACTCTGACTATTCTGGATCTTGGCTCACCCTGCCATTGGCTGTGCAGGTACTCCCCTAATTCAAATGGCTGGAAGAAGCCATTAGCCGGTGCAAATACATCAGTCATCGGCAAGAATGGAATTCTTGATCCTGCCATGTTATCGATCTACAATTACGATTTACGATTTACGTTTAACGTTATTAGTCAAGGTTTGGACAAAATTAGTTTTACTTACAGTGAATTCTACTAACTCAGACAATTTGTTAGAGAAAATCACTGATTCAAAGACAAGACAAGCAACAGTTCAAACAGAAATTCAAATGTGAGTTTTCCAGGTGGCGCTGACCGTCGACTGTCAGGGACCATCTTGTTAGTGCCGTTTGCTTGTTCGAGTTCTTCATATTGGACTTCCATTATTCTTATAAATTTGATATCTGCAGATATTCTTTCAATTCCTTCTTGACCACATCAAGTAGGTTAGTTCCAATCTTCATAAATTTTGTCTTGATTAATTGTTCTTCAATTAGGTACCTTTGCTGTCTTCTTTTCTCGATGCTTCAAAACTTTGAAGTCTCACAATTCGCATCGTGTCATGACATTTTTCTTAATCGTAATGTTCAACCATGGACGTAAACGTTTTCGTAAACGATGAAGTATCTTGACGTAGTCAACACTTACTTCAACTTCATATTCTTCGTTGCGTATCTTCATTTTGATTTTAGAATGAACAACTTCAATGCTTAAATCGCCGGAGCGGTAAATAAGCTGCAACATTTTCAAACTTAAGTTGTTCAGTCAGCACACTTTAACTAACTAGAGATTCAGTCGATCCGGCGCGTTACGTTTACGTTTAGAACGTCTAGTCGTAACCGGAATACCTATTGCATTGTCGCTTGCTAATTCCAATGTCAAGGTCGTTTCAGGTGACACTGTTGCTGGCGCCTCGCTTAACTGTGAAGCGTGGGAAGCGTCTTCGTTAGCAAGTTGCGGTGGTGTTAATTGACAATCTCTTGCTTTGTAAATGCGCAAGTGCTCACCGGACACCCAGGGATGTTTCCTCTTGCCAGGCAGTTTAATTTTGAAAGTATTGGGTCTATCGGTCATCACATCAATGATCTCATAAGGGCCAGTATTGAAGTAATCCAACCCTTTCAGCAAACCAAGTGGCTTGTTTCCCATATCTAAAAGTACGAGATCTTTTTTCTTAAACTGAGCTGGCATGCGGTGTGCATCTTCGTTCTCCTTTTGTCTTCTAGCTGCTTCCGTCGAATTATCGAGTACTAATTCTTGTATTGGTACTGACGGGTGAGTAGAACTCGGTTCATGTTCCATCGACGAGTTGACGATGACGTCAACGTCCACTGTCGACGACAACTGGTCAGCGAGCCAAGAGTCGATGGTCGAGTCGGGCTCGTAGCCATAGAGCGCCTTGAAAGGCGGAACCTTGGTTGAGGTGTTCGGAAAGCGATTGTACGCTCTTGCGCAATCGACCAAATGTTCATCCCAGCGATCTTGACGGTCTTGATGGTAGGCACTTAGCATTTTCTTCATAGTTTGCACAGTTTTTTCTGCGAGGCCATTAGTTGAAGGCTTGAAGGCACAAGTTTTTCTATGATCAATTTTCATACTAGTCATCAACGTCTTGAGGTGCTGAGAAAGCAGATTCGGCCCTCGGTCTGTCAGAATGACACGAGGTATGTTGTGACTGAAAACTTGTTCTTGTAGAAACTTAGCGATGTGTTTAGCCGTCGCTTTCTTTAGGGCGCGGACTTCAACGTATCTCGTTAAAACGTCAATGGCCACGATGAAGTGCTGCTGACCTGACTTACTTTTGCGTCCAAAGTTCGCTAGGTCCACTGCTACGTAGTGGAAAGGCTTGATTGTGTCTTGCTCATGTCGCATGGTCTCGCCCACCGACACAAGGGGTGCTTTGGTCTTTCTTTTCGGGTTTCTACGCTGGCAATGGTCACAGCTGGCAATGTACTCCTTGACCTGTTTAGCGCACTTTGGCCACCAGTACTTACGGTTCAAGTAGGCAATTGTCTTCTTTATGCCTTGATGAGCACCTTCTTCGGAGTCATGTAGCTCGAACAGAATAGTCGACACCAGTGTCTTAGGTATAACCAAACATTTAGTAGACACTTGGTCTACTTCAGCTCGTTTGAAAAGTACCTCATTGACGAGAACGAACTGGACATTGACGTTAGCGTCATCACGTTTCAACCGCTTGATGATGTCATCACAGAATGGGTCGTTGGACTGTTCATTCTTGATATCCAAGTTCTGGAGCACGTTCAAGCGAACAGGTTGAGGTGAAGGTCTTGACGCGAAGCAAAAAGTCATGATGTCTTCTCGTCTACAGCTTCCATCAGTGTCAGGTTCTCCAACCGGATGTCTAGACAAGAAGTCAGCTGCTTCTTGATTTAGACCTTTGACGTAATCGACTCTGAACTTGTATTCAATCAAGGCTGCTGCGAATTTCTGAAGTCTCCCATTGGCGTTTTGCCACTCTTTTATAGAAGTCAATGGTTGATGATCTGTCTTGACGATGAATTCCTTATCGTAATGCAGGTACACCCGGAAGTGCTCAATAGCTTTCACTAAGGCGAAGCCTTCCAACTCTGTCGCGCCGTAATTTTTTTCTGAGGCACCGAGAGCTTTACTCCAGTACGCCACTGGCTTGAGTTCGTGAAACGGCTTACCGTTAACGTTCACGGTGTGTTGCTGCATCAGTACGGCTCCGATGCCCAACTTACTTGCATCAGTAAACAGGAACGATGTTAGTTCGGGATCAAAATGGCGCATTACCGGAGCACTCGTCACGAGTGTCTTGAGGTCGATAAATGCCTTCCTCTCCTCTTCAGTGAACTTGATTTTTTTCTTCATGTCAGCACCAACTAATTTGATTAATGGCATTGCAATCTTAGTCTTGTTTTTCAGATACCTGTTCAAAAAGTTTACAGTACCAATAAAACTTGCTAGTTCACGGACTGTTTTAGGCTCAGGAAATTCAGAGATAGCTCTTATCTTCTCTGGATCAGCTCTCACACCTTCACCACTGACAATGTTGCCCAAGTATCGAAGCTCGGTCATCCCAAATAGACACTTTTTGGGTTTCAGCTTCAGTCCTGCTTGTCTGAAGATGTCAAAGACGGCTTCGAGTCTGGCATTGTGTTCCTCCAAATCTTTTCCGTAGACGATAACGTCATCGAGATACAATAGACATGTACTAAACTTCAAGTCTCGGAATAGAATGTCCATTACTCTACTGAACATGGCAGGTGCGGTCTTGAGTCCAAAGGGTAAAAAGTTAAACTCGTACAATCCTTTATGGCTCATGAAGGCTGTCTTCGGCTTGCAACTTTCCTGTAGAGGTAGCTGATGATATCCGGACATCAGGTCTAAAGTAGACATATACTTGGCCTTGGCGAGACAGTCAATGGCATCGTCGATACGGGTTAGTGGATAAGAGTCACCAGTGGTTACCTTGTTCAGTGCGCGATAGTCAATGCAGAACCTTATTGACCCATCGGACTTTCTAACCAGTGTGATAGGACTAGCCCATGGACTGCGTGATGGTCGAATGATTCCAAACTTGAGCATCTCCTCTATCTGTTCTTGGATGATGTCTCGTTCTTTCGGCGAAGTCCGTCTCAGTTTGCAACCTATCGGCTTGGCGTCACCAGTGTCGAACGACAACGGTTCAACGTTAGCGTCACCGAGATCAGCCAAAGATGTTGCAAAGATGTCAGAATTCTTCAGCACTAACGAAAGTAGCGACTCCTTATCTTTTTCAGACAGGTCATCGTTCACAAGTATCATGGATTCGTCCAGTTTCTTGAACGTAGACGTTGTCGAACACTTCACACGATTTGCGATGACTTTGTTGAGAACAGTTCTACAAGCTGGTTCGTCATCGTCAAACTTTGTCGGCAAGTCTTCCTCACTCTTGGCTCTTATCTTCGTCCAATTTGAGTACACTTCTCTCTTGCATCGCTCTTCTATGTCAGCTAAGCTGTCGGTTGCCGGTTCAGCGGCCATATTGTCGATTTCGATGTCGCTGATATCCTCACCGTTAACTGTAAAAGTAACTAGGTCTTGACTTGCTTTTATGGCTTCGGCGACCACATCGCGATTCCTTAAGACTTGATCTTGTCCTGAGGCATTGAGTACCAATATGATGTTATCGTCAGTGTTCATTATCGCATTCGGACTTGTACACCCTCGGCGGAAAGCTAAGCTAAAAGACTGACGTACTTCGACAAGAACGTTCTCGTTGCCGGCTCGAGCGTGATCGCTAGTAACCGGAACGGCAGTGATGTAATTCGCTTTCAATAGTACCTCACCATTTGTTCTGAATCTTGTGAACCAACTGGGGTCATTCGGGTCTTGAAGTTGTCGAATAGCTTCTTTTTTATACTTTCGTCTCAACTTTTTTCTCTCTTCTCTATTTGTCTTTACTCGATTGATGTACACTTTAGACTCAGTGGTGCTTGACTCGTCAAAGGGTTCAATTTCTTCTCCCTCTTCGAAAACGTTCACGTCGTCGTTGGACGATTCCGATTCCTCTGGTCTCAGTATGGTCAAGTCTTGACCAGCTACGTCTCTTAAAGTTGGACTTTCTAGTGCAATCTTAGAATAGACTAAATTGGAATCTGTCTCCACCACTACACGGAGTTGACCCAAAAATTCATTACTGAGAAACACGAGATCTGGTCTCGGGTCATCCATGACGAGGAACTTGGTTTCGGTTCTCAGTCCAAATACGATGACGTCAATCGTTGTCGTACCACTGATCGGTAACGTTTCGTCACCAGCTCCAACTACCTCTAGATCGGCAGGCAGTGGCTGTACGAAAAGACTGAGTTGTTGGCAGAGAGTTGAAGACATGATAGAGAGCGAACATCCGGTGTCAACGAGTGCCTGCATCCGGTGTCCGTGAATTACTATTGTCAGAAAAGGGGTGTTAGTGACTACCATCGCTCGTTGAATATATGAATATTCCAACTGTGGATGCTCGATGGTCGATCCTGAAGTGATCTCATCTATGTCACTATACTTGATTCTAATTGGATGAAAAATTTGGAGCTCTGATACGGACTTGTTTTCAGAACTAGTCGACGACTTTATTTTACGAAGGTAGTTAGTCGACTTGAAAATTCTTGTACGTTGCTTTGTTATTGGTTGGCGGGCAAGGCTGCCGGATCGACTTGCCCGTTCGGGTTTCCCGGCTGTATCGCTGCTGCGACAGCGGCTGGGGTCCCATTCTGACCACCACGACCTTGACCACGACCGCGATAGTTACCACCGCGAACGTATCCACGACCACGTCCACGTCCTCGACCTTGGTTCTGGACTATGGCGGTATTAGCTGCTGGTCCCTGGTTGGCTGGATTGGATCGGCATTCAAGAATAAGATGGCCAAATTTGCCACAGTGGTGACACTGTTTGTCCCAATTCGGGTTCTGTGGCTTGACTTGACTTGGCTGCTTCGGACGACGGAGCTGTAGCTGGAGTTGCTCTAATTGTTTCGCTTGAGCTGCTATTTTCGATTCCAAGCTGGTAGTCATCTCCAGATCCTTCCTTTTAGAATCCAGTGTCTCAACACGAAGCAACGAGTCTCTCAACGTTGAGAGTGACAACTTGGTAAGTCCTGCCATCTCTTGGACTTTTATGCCAACTTCCGGAAGTAGACCGCTAACGATCTCGGAGACGATAACGTCTTCGTTCGCATCGGGCTTCCACGACATCAAGACTGCTCGTTTCTTCTCATAGTAATCGTGTCCAGTCATTTCCTTTGTTTGACGGAACAACCTTGATTTCTCCAGACCTGCATGACCCTGGTCATCCTGGTGAAAAACCTTCAAGAACACTTCTCTGGCTTGAGTGAACGTTGCATCACGGATAGAGCTGAGATCAACTCGGGTGGACACCATGTTCATGGCTTCGATTGAAAGTCGATTCACCATTACTATGATGGCGCATTGGTCAGACCAATTGTGCATATCGGCCAATGCTTCAATGTTGCGCGACCATGCACTGAAGCTGTCTTTAGGCTGATAGAACGGAATCTGTTTCTCAACGTGAGACGGTGAACTGAGACGGTCAAGTTCTGGGTCATAATAGTACTGTGGCGGCTCTTGAGCTGGAGGAGCTTGACGGCCAAGAGGAGGTGGACCATTGGCATTGCGATGACGTTGAACGTTAGCGTTGTCGTCAGCTGCTTGTGGTGGTTCACTGTCTCCTCCTTGATGTCCATTTGCCGCATTGACATGGGCTTGAATGTCAGGTGGTGGGACACAAACTTTTTGGTCTTCTTTTTCTTGAAAGCCGAAACTGAATTGTCGCACAGTTGCTGGACAACTTGAAATAAGTGACGAGACATCGTCATTTGGACGATCGATGATTTCTTGCAAAGAATCAACCAACTGAAGTTTTTGTTGAAACTCCTTCTCGAGTCCGATCACTTCTCGTTGTAGGTTCATAGTCTTGTACTTGTAACCATTTACTCGCAAAGTTAGTTCGGCGATCGTCACTGTCTTCTTGTCCAGTAACGACTTCAAGTCAAAAATTTCTTGTTCTTTCTTGTCTTCCATCTCAATGAAAGCTTTATCGGCTTCTTCAGTCATCTTCTTTAAGAGGTCCATTGTCTCACTGGTGTCGTCGAGCTCTTGTTTGAGGGCCAGGTTCTCACCGATCAACGTTGACGATCCACGTTTAACGTCGTCGAGTTCTTGTACAGCCATCAACGACTTCGTCTTGATGATGTCCAAGATGCTGAGATATTCTGGACCATTGATGATTGTACTCGACACCAGTAGCTCGAATAGTTCAGGCAATGGCGTCCTAGCATAGATGATCTCTCTTGGAGTAAACTCACCAAAGTCGGCCATGGGTGGCTCTGCGGGCTGGTCTCCTAAAACCAAGCTGACTGCGCCAACTGCAGTGTCCTGGATAGAGGGCAAGGCAGATTCGGGGCCAAGGGGACCGCCGGAAGGGCCACTATAGGCGGACTCGGGCTCAGAACTCATAATTAATACTCTTTAATCTAACTAACACGGCGTGAGCCGGAAAAGATACAACTTACTCGTTAAGCGAGTGAAAGGGAACTGCCCGGAGCGAGATGCGAGAGCACACCTTTATACCGTCAGGTGAAAGGTGAGCCGGCACGTGCACGTAGTCGTAGCACGTGACGCCAACAATGACAGTAAGGGTCCCTGAGGGACCCGGTGGCATTGCATACAACTTCGATCACGGTGGGAAAGAGATCGGCCGAAATCTCCGACGAACAAAGAAGTCACAGTGGCTTATATAGCCGTTGACGGCTTTGTTCGTAGGAGTTGACCAATGAGAGCTGACCTGTGTTTACTAAGTTACGTGAAAAACAGAGCTATAAATTGTCTAAGAATGTCGCGAGACAGCTCTAGGTTTCAAGGTCAGTTTCATAGAATACGTTGGCTAAATAAGTAAACTAAGTGAATGAGAAATGGCTATGCATGTATGAATGTGCGGCGCGTATCAATATTGACAAGGGCTCAAAATTAAATTTAGAAGAGTCAACTCTATCAACTCAAAATTCATCTCTACTCTTTAACAAATTTCAGTATATAATTGGTCCCGAGCCCTTTCACAGATGTCCTGGCTGGGAGGGGCCTTGAGTTGACCGTCATGATACAAACTTGGCCAATTATCATGCTGTGCAGTTGTAAGTTGATCGAGTGATCGCTACGTTACTGACAAGTTCTTCTCCGTAGAACCGAGCACAGAGAGCAAAGTTCTTAGTACTCGAGGGGTCACTGCCAATTTTCGGCATCAAAGCCATTTGAGCTATGGTAATACTGTCGTCGAACGTTTCTCCAATATAGGTGGCTTCTATCTGGAGAACGTTTTCAGGACTGAATGGTATTTCTATCTTCACCGGCGAAGTCCACGTTCTGAAACCGTCAGTGGTTCTACATTTTGACGTTAGATTCTACAGATGTCGTTATCTCAGATCTTACTTTTTGTCGAGAACGGTGGTGAACGTTTGATCCTTCGAAGAGAACGTCAGCTTCAACTCTCCGTTGATCCGACGCTCAGTGACTCGCTGAAATATAACATTCATTCATTAATATAACTTCCAAAACACTCGTACATACCCAGAACCGTTTCCAGCCTCTTCGGACATTATGCATGTAAAGGGCGTACTCGTAGGTTGAACCCAATTCTTTGCCATGGCTAGAGACGTCGGCAATGTCAGCTGGACCCGATCGATCATTCGTGAGTGGTGAACAGTTGCACAAGGCTAAGGTTGTGAAAAAGAGGAACACGATGCTGGTTTCGACCATCTCGAGCTTGAAACTCTACTCAAAGCGAACCGAGGGATTACTAGTGCGATTTACAAAAATATAGGAGATAGCAGAGACCGTGGCGACGATTATACGGTGACATCATTGAAAGACGTGTCATCTTATCAGTGAAAAATACGCTATTTCTGTTAATTGCTTGTGACAAAGCCTTCACAGCAACAATGTGAGACTACGCCACCTAGTGATGAACGTTGCAGGAGTCCCCTGTTGATACTTGCTCTACTGTTCCACTGTTTGACGTATTTGTCGCTTCAAGCCGAGCAAAATGAAAATTATGACGTTGATAAAAATTCTGCGATGTACAAACGGAGCACACGCTCTTTCAAAAATGACGTCATCAGGCAGTATCAAGTCGCGGCAGAGCCTTCACTTCTTGTTGCCATGTTCACAGGTGTTGAATTGTTGAGAAGAATGACAAAAAAAACTTCCAGACCTTTTAAGGTCATATTTCGGGAATGGTTGTGGACCGATTAGATTTTTTAATGTTCGACGCTTTAACAATCGACGAAACAGGTCCCAATTACACACAGGGTTGATAGAGCCAGCTGCAGGTCACGTGACCTATCAAACCAAGTTGATGGGCGTTGTTCCGTTGAGCACATGAGTCCCAGTGAGGGCGACAACACAAGCCGATTTCTCCATGCATGGACTTCGATCTGTTTCAAAGATGTAAATATAATTGACAGAATCTGGACGTAGCCAAACGTGTGGCACATATAGAGTGACTTGAGGGCCTTCGTCAGGCCAGTAACGGCCAATGTTGATGCCATTGACGAAAGCCACCCCTTTGCCCCAGCCGTCGAGGCGAAGGAACGTGTCCAGTCCCTCAGAGCCGGCGGGAACCATGAAGGCTCCGCCATAGACAGCTGGCACTGAAAGGAACGGTTCGCTGCGAACACTCAAATGGTCAACTGGGCCGTCCAGCTTCAGGTGGTAGTGATGGGTCCACTTGGATAGGATAACGGAACCTAAGGTGACATTCCCTAAAATACCTTTGGTGTGATCAGTTTTTATCTCTTGTCCATTACATAATCGTCCTTGATTCTCAACCAAGATGAAAAGATCGGAGCCCTTTCTTGTCCTCAGTGGCATAGAAAACACCTTTCCATATCTACTTAAAAGGCCGACCAGTTGACCATCAACAATGACATGGGCTCTGTCTCTGAGGCCAGGTATGGATAACAGTGATGGATCACTGGCTTGAAAGTTGATTGTCGTTCGATAGATAACGTAGCCGCCATCCACTCGAAGCTGCTCAAAGGTCATTGGAAACTGGGCGGTGAATTCGGAAGATTGAGTCGATATGATGTCCGCCAAAGAATATGACGGATACATTTGAATTGAACTCAGTTCGAGCTTGGCAGCTACGGTTGGCAAGCGTCCCCTTGGCAACGGTAGATATTGACCAATGAGGTCGCGCAAAGCGAAATACTTGTCAGTGGGATCGCCAGCTTCGTTCAGCGGAGAATCCCAATCATATGTTGTTGGAACTACAGGGTTGTCCAATCCGTTGGCGCCACTTTTAAAACCAAAGTTGGTGCCTCCATGGAACAGAAATAGGTTCACTGAAGCCCCAACGTCCAGAATGGCCTTCAAGATACTGACCACTAGTTCGGTGCTACGAGTTTCGTGCGGCTGCGACCACTTGTCAATCCAGCCCAAGTAGAACTCAGAGTTGACCAGGGGTCCCTCCGGTTCGCTTCGCCATGAAAAACTTTCCTCGACGCTGTTGATATTGGTTCCGAAGTCGACAGTTCCATAAACACCTTCGATCTTACCCTTCTTGGCAAGGAATACGGGGTCTGTTGTGAACAAAACAACATCATCTACCAGGTAGCTTTTCATCACATCTCGCAACCAAACAGGGTAGTAGGGTTGCTTATTTTTAATTTATGGACCAAAATTAATTTTAATTTATTTAATTTATGAATTAATTTATCGAAAAATTAAAAATAAATTTGTGCAGAAATGAGTTGTGCACACTGGTCAACTGCACAATGACAATCTTGCACAACGGTTAAAAAGTGAGAAACATACTAATTAGAACAAATCTAGGTGAGGTAACAACCATTGTGCAGTCTTAATGGTCAGCACAATGGGAATCTGGTCAGCACATTGGTTTCTCGTTCGTCACACAGCCAGCTGTGTGCACAATTTTAATTTATTTCGAATTAATTTTAATTTATTTAATCTATTTAATTTATGAATTAATTTTCGAAAAAATGAAAAATAAGCAACGCTACAGGGTAGACCGTATCGACGCCAGGATACCCATACTCGTTCTCAACTTGTACCATGATGACAGGGCCTCCATTGGAGTACAAGAGAGGTCTCACCAAAGGCAACACGGTGGCCATATATCTGTTGACCAGCTGAAGGTAAGAAACATCGCTGGACCGAATCACCATTGAGGAGTTATCTCTGTTTATCCAATAAGGGAAGCCTCCCTATAAATATGTCGTTTCAGAAGCTAATTCAGAAACAAGTTTTCGAAGCGTGATATACTCACGAAATCGCGCTCAGAATTGATGAAAGGTCCTGGCCGAAGAATGACCAGTAGACCTACATCTTGGGCTATCTTGATGAAGTTGGTGATGTCGTCCAACTGTTCAAAACGACCAGGCTCAGGCTCGTGAGTGCTCCATTCTATGTAACTGGTAGGCATGAGACGAATATTTAGGATTATTTATATTGATAATTCAAATTGCTCACGTTTGAACCGCATTGACGCCGGCTAGGCGCATTTTGGTGAGTCGATCACGCCACAGCTCACGCGGAACACGATAGTATTGCACTTCGCCCGAAATGTATCTAAAAGGTTTTCCATCTTTTAGAAACTGATCGTTTTCGTAATCTATTGAAAAGTTTCTCAAAGCATTGGCAATCTAGAAAGCATGTGATCAGACATTGTTCAAAAATTGGTAAGACTTACGCTGACGATGAAGACAACTTTAGCAAATAGTAGAGTAACCATCGTCCAAACTGGAAGCTGATGAGCCAAATAACTGGCTTTAACAGTATCGTGCAAGTTTATTTTTGAGTCATTAACAAAGCATCACGATTACAGAGCTTTTCTGTTTAGATATCAGGCACCACAAATATAGCTATAGATGTCCTTCAAAGATTCCAGTGAATGAATCAGAAATTTGAGTTGTATCTCGTCGAGACAAATGGCTTTTTCTGCTCTTGAGTCCCAACTGGAAAACGCCCACATTAGTTATGAGAAGATAAAGTTGACCGCAATAGGCATGCATACAGTCGGAGCAATGTGTTTCGGGCGGCGAGCGAAAAATTGCAGCCAGCTTTTTGCGCAAATTCATGTTCTTAATGGAAATAAAACTTTCAATGACTACATCATTTTATGCAAAAACTATGAGATCTTTACTGGAGGCCGGCACGGGCCACTTTTTCCCGGCCTGGCCCGACCGTTGCCCGTGAAAATCATGCTCGTCCCAACCGTGAAGAAAACGCAAGTGTGACGTCACCTATTTACAAAGCTGAGTTTGACGGCCCGTAACCGCTCGACCCGCTGGCTGTATCGGGCGGGCTGAGCTGCCCGACAGTCAGCCCGCCCGCCGAATTCACGTGGCCTCTAATCTTTACGTAGTGCGTAAATTTCCGCACCCACACCTGGAGCTGATTTTTTCATTCGTCACCTGAAACATCGACGATGCTGTCGACTGTTGTCAGGCAAGCTTCCACAAATGTATCTTTTTGACTCCAATTTCTTTCCCCATATTGACCCTTCGATTGCTCAAAATCTCACCCCTCTCCCTCATCTCAGTTACAGCTGACACAAGAAGGGTCGCTGTCACATGTGCTGTTGATACCCTAGCTAGCTGTGCGATCGGAAACACGGCCTTCCAGTACATCTTGAAGAATGTTTTTCATGGAAGCAGCTGGGACGATGCTTTTCAACTCATTGTAAGTTGCTTTAAAGGAATCAATCAAATCGATAACGTAGTCGTATGCATCAGCTTGCTTTAGAACGTTGACTGGCGTTGTCACGTTGAGTATCGGGGACTCGGTGAACGATACTACGCAATCGGACCTTGAGCGACATGGAGCTTCTTCAGTTTCAAACACGTAAATAAAGTTGGCAGAGTCAGAGCGTAGCCACACATGTGGCACATACAGGGTCCCTTGAGGACCTTCATCGGGCCAGTAACGGCTAGGGTTGTTTATTTTTAATATATTATTTTTAATTTATCTTAATTTAATTAATATACGAATTAATAAATGTTTTATTAAAATTAAGGTTTATCGAAATTTCAAAAAATGCCAATGCGCTTTGGTAACCCAGTTCATCGTGAATAGCTAGAGCCAATACCATGTGTGCAACTCTTATATTGACTATTTTTCAAATTCAATGTGCAGTACAAGGATGTTTTTCTTGGCACAATGGTTTTCAAGCTCAGCACAATGAGTTTCTCGCTTAATTTACCTTAATTTTAATTTATTTATTTTCGAAATTTAATTTATGAATTAATTTTCGAAAAAACGAAAAATAAACAACCCTAGTAACGGCCGATATTGATGCCGTTGATGTAGGCCACGCCTTTCCCCCATCCATCAAGACGTAGGAAAGTGTCCAGTCCCTTTGCGTCTGGAGGTACCATGAAGAATCCGCCATAAACAGCTGGAGCTAAAGAGGATGCTTCACTATGGATGTGGAGATAATCACTCGGACCGTCCAGCTTTATATTGTGGTAATGCGTCCAGTTGGTCAACGTCACCGAGCCGAGGGTTACGTTACTGATTATTCCCTTGA
>JAIUWE010000040.1:0-60549 GCA_022750525.1 Halotydeus destructor
TTCAGGCTCATGAACCACTGGCATCATGTGCGCGAAGATGACGATGTGAGCGAGAATCTGTTCAGCCTAAGGGGACAAAAATGCGACAACATAGACAAATACTGAACGTCTTGGCTTCTCTAACAAACAAGTCAAGAGCTTACCTTTGTATGATGGAAGACCGCATAGCTAGCTTCATGCAAACTATAGCTGATGGTCAAGTGGTGAACATGAGTGAATGTTTCACGGGACTGACTCTGGACATCTTGACCAGCTGTGCCTTCAGTGTCAAGGTCAACTCGGCCCGAGAGCCCGGAAACGAAATGACCCGGCATGCAAATATTGACGTGGTTCGGAATTGATTAGTCGGGAATCCTTAGTTGTCTAGGGATGATTTCTTAAAGAGAATAAATGGAAGATGCCTGGACTCTGAACTTGAAGACGAATTAGAATCTTCAAGAACCTGGTACTGAATCCAAGATTCTTGCATCTATTCTTAAGCTAATCAGAAAGTAAATTACGATGGATACTTGCTGAGTAGATCGGATGTGGATCAGTGATGTCCAGGCCCCGCTGTCTCTGGTTATGGTGGAGATTCCGGTAGAAGATTGAGAACCAGGAATCCTGTCCTATATGGCGGGCGTCGGCCGCCAGACGGGAGCTTGCGGACGATGCACTGGATCACCTGGATTAAATATATTTATTGAGTAGCACTTGATATAGGTTTGAATTGAGTACAATATAGAGTTAAAATAAGATGAGGTTAAAAGAGATTACATTAGTACTCGCGGTGAGATGGAAGACACGCGAGGGAACTGCTAACTGGCCAGAACTAGACAGAACCCCGAGTGACATGCGGCGGAGCTTTATATACTCGGCCGACTCGTGTGTCACGTGGTGGGGCTGTAACGGCGCTGATTGGTAGGCCAAAGGTTCTATCTATAAATAGACAGAGCCGCTCGAGCAGGACTGAGCTGTCAAGCTCGAGCAAGATTGATAGTCACATTCCTTTGTTTGCCTTCTCTGAGCCAGGTGCATGATGACTCATTGAGACAGCATGCATTGAGCCACGCTAGTATTACCAAGAGACTCCTTATATGGTCTTGTTATAAAAATAGATAGAAAAGGCTCCCTGCAATTGACTCCTTATATGGTCATGCGGGATAAATAGAAGGAGTCGGAGCTCTTGGTTATCGGAAATAGGTATAAAATAAAAGTAAGCAAATTACACACATCATTTCCCCCTACTTATCTTTGACGGTCCCTGTCATTGAGAACTAGCTACTTGTGTGTAATCGTAGGGTTTCGATGAAGGGCTGGATGTTAGAGACATCTCCACCGGATGGCGTGTTCGTAAAGCTTACGAAGTTTGCAATGTGGAGAATTGATACATTACTTGGATTAGGCACGTTTGAAGTGAGGTCTCTTCAGGAGAGGCATCCTCCAAGAGCAGCATCTCTGAGGATAAGTTAGGATAAGATTCTGTGGAGAGGCTTTAGTGTGGTATCCTTTAATCAAGGAGTCTTATGCAAGGCGTCCTTTGCATCCTCAAGTTGGGAATCTTTTGACCAATGCATATTTCAAGTTACGCTCCTAGTTCTTCATTTGATCAAGAACTAAGCTTCAAAGAATATTATGTTTGTTGTCAGGCCTTGTTGAGGTTATGCGTTGTATATGCCATGTCCTAGACGTGATGTCTCTTGGTAAGCGGTTGGAAATGACACATCGTTGAGGTGTCATCTTTGACGATAGCCATCTTCCGTTTGACTTTTTTCGTTATTCGTGTATCTGTTTACAGGAGTCTTTGACATCAGTATCTTCGAAGTGATGCATCTTCGTGGATCAGCATCTCTGGCAGAGTGCATCCTTCGTCTGGTCTTTGTGAATGAAAATCTCTCATTTGATGCAATCTTTGTTTGGCATCCAAGCTGATTAGAATCTTCCACAAAATGTTTTTTTCATTGGCCATCTTTGTTGACTGGAATCTGTTACTCGATGCGTCATTTGTTTGGCATCTTTGCTACTTTGAATCTTCGACAGGATGCATCTTTGTTGCTTTTAAACTTTTGACAGATGTATCCTTTGTCGGGCATCTTGGTTGGTTGGAATCTTTGACTTAATGCATCCTTTGTAGGGCACCCTTGACGATTGGAATCTTTCGTCAGGGATCTTTGTTGACGGGCATCTTTGACGAGTGGAATCTTACGTCAGGCATCGTGGTTGATGGTCATCTTTGACGAATGGAATCTTTCTCGAAGAGCATCTATGACGAGTAGCATCTTTGACGAGAAGCATCGTCTTGGCATATTTCGTCAGGGATCTTTTTGGATTTGCATTGTTGACGAGATGCGTCTTTTCGTAATAATCTTCCGTCTTAGCATCTTTGCTGAGATGCATTTGGTAAATTTGCATCTTTGACGAGATGCTTCTTTGGCTAGGAATCTTTCATCTAGGCATCTTTGCTGGGATGCATCTTGGTAGATTTGCATCTTCGACGAGATGCGTCTTTTGCTAGGAATCTTTCGTCTAGGCATCTTTGCTGAGATGCATCTTGGTAGATTTGCATCTTTGACGAGATGCGTCTTTTGCTAGGAATCTTTCATCTAGGCATCTTTGCTGAGATGCATCTTGGTAGATTTGCATCTTTGACGAGATGCGTCTTTTGCTAGGAATCTTTCGTCTAGGCATCTTTGCTGGGATGCATCTTGGTAGATTTGCATCTTTGACGAGATGCGTCTTTTGCTAGGAATCTTTCATCTAGGCATCTTTGCTGGGATGCATCTTGGTAGATTTGCATCTTTGACGAGAAGACGTTTTGCTAGGAATCTTTCGTCTAGGCATCTTTGCTGGGATGCATCTTGGTAGGTTTGCATCTTCGAGGAGATGCGTCGTTTGCTAGGAATCTTTCATCTAGGCATCTTTGCTTTGATGCATCTTGGTAGATTTGCATCTTTGAAGAGAAGACGTTTTGTAAGAATCTTTCGTCTAGGCATCTTGCTGGGATGCATTCTCGTAGACTTGCATCTTTTACAGGATGCATCTTTGCTTAGGAATCTTCTGTCTAAGCATGTTGCTGGGATGCAGTCTCGTAGACTTGCATCTTTGAAAGGATCCATCTTTGCTTAGGAATCTTCTGTCTAAGCATCTTGCTGGGATGCATTCTCGTAGACTGGCATCTTTGATAGGATGCATCTGTGCTTAGGAATCTTTTGTCGTAGCATCTTTTCTGGAATATGTTGTCTGGTTTTTTTCTCATAAGCATGACTTAACACGCTTGCGACGGATCGCGTTGTTTTTAAATGTTCTGTCACATCTTGCAGCATGAGCGTTACAATGCCTGCAAGGGCTCGACATCTCTTATCATCACTTTCGTCGTGATTACAGACCTCTTCTTCAGATTTGTGATAGAGGCTTCGCAACAATCTCAGTGTCAGCAGCTCTGCTTGAACGTTCCTCTTTTTTGGCAAAGTACTTCATGTTTACTCAAAGAATTGGCGAGAATGGAGCTTTTCAGGCATGTCTTGCGAATAAGTCGAGTCACTGGTTCCGTCCATTCCTTTCCATTTCCTCCATTTCATTTGTTTGGCTTCCTTCGCGAACGATAATTTGCTCTAGCAATGTAGGCTCCGTAGGTGTATTTGGAACTCTAGACCTAGTCACTGGACTGTTAAAGACACTATTGATACTCGTTAGCAGGCATTCAGCCTCTGACTTAGATTGCTCAGTTCCAGCTACACAAACAAAAAGATGGTCATGAAGAGCTTCTTGGCTATCGAACGCAGTTGATCGCTTAGCACATTTCATGAGCGATGAAGTTCCAATCGATTGTTTTGATGTAGGTAGGAGTGGCGTTTGCGAGAGAATACCGTGAGGATTATCAACTGCCAGCATAGTACATCATTTGGCACATCTTTCTCAATGCTCCACCTGTAATATGTGCAATAGACAGTAGGATGAGTGCTCGAAGTATGCTGATTGAACAGTGCCATGGGTTGCAAATGATGGCCAACCGGAGCACACAAGTGTCTCTTTGGTGGCAGCAAGCTGAACGATCTTTCTTGTCGACGATGAAATTGCTAGAACTTTAGTCGTCAAGTCACATTCCATTATCGGTCGAACCAACGGTAGAATTGTACTTGAAATCAGCTCGAAAAAAGTTGTAAGGTCCACTGCCTAGTGCGAAACAGAGACAATGTTCTCAACTTCGGAAGCTTGTAGTTGACGTTGCAGCTCATCAATTTGTGTACTGTATTCTTCACAGCGGGCCGCAAACATTGAACGAAGAGAAGCAAATGTTGCCGCATCCTCTTTCAAAGCTTTAAGTTCATTACGTAACTTGGTCATTGTCTCCGTAACCACAGCTTTCTCCGTTTCGTATTTCGACTTGAGATTGGCCAACGCCACTTCGGCGGTTTGCTTGTTGGCCTTCAGGACTGTTCTCAGAGTCGCAATTTGCTCCCTTTTGGTGGATAACAGAGCTTTGAGCTTAACGATTTGCTCTTGCATTTCTTCCGCCTCAGAGGTATTACTACTGGAGTCGGCACTGACTCCATTGAGGTTAGGCATGGACGGTGAGGCGCTGATGCTTGCTGCCTGCCGCTGAGACTTCATCTCCATAGTGAGCTCGATTGCATTTTTCAAATGTTTAATTTGGTCGCGAACAGTGTCTACGACCCGATTGCACTCTATTGATGTATGATTGCCGGACTTCCAGTTTTCTAGAAGGCTGACATTGGTTAATTTGTCTTTGAAAGCATCGAATCTTAAACTCGTCGGACCACTCGAGCCACCGGGTGAACTGGTCAATGAATTGCCGAGCTTTCCGGATGCGGCTGCATGGTCAAGCATGACTCTGTTCGGTTGCTCCCCATTGACATGGCAAACGTGATGGTACAGAGCGGCTAATTCTTCGTGGCTATTTTGCAGGTGAATTCGTGGAAGGACCGTTTTATGGCTTCCTAGCAGCAGAAATTCCATCATTTTGCGCACCTGCGACATGGGGCCATAAAGTGGTGACTTCCAGCCTTTATAAGTGGAGTAGCTATTGTACATGTCACATTCGTTGATCATGTCTCAGTATCTTCACTACCAGCGTATGCGTGGAATTCGCACGAAGTTGGCCGAACATGGCCGAGCTCAGCTTCTGCTCCAGCAGGTGAGTGATATTGCTAAATCCAGTTGACGTTGCCGCGCAGCGTGTTGATCTCGCCGTTGTGCACCACCATGTGCAGAAAGGGTAATTTTGTTTTTTTTTGTTTTTTTAGCGTATCGTCGAAAACGAGACCTTGATCCAGGACCTTGGGATCGAGCTCACGCGGCTGACTGGTGAGGTACTGGACCTTAAACGTCAACAGCAAGGACGTCAGGCAACGTCACCTGAGACAGGCACCACCATCACCGAGGCCTTTGACACGGACGAGGAGGACCAGGAACCGTCTTCGCCGACAGTTCAACGTGTCCGTACTCAAGACTTAAAGTTTGATGGTGATCGACGCGTTGTTTGTCCCGCTTGTTTGGGCACTATCACTGTAAAGTGGGGGGGACGTGTGCAGTACGGGAATCTCCGTACGCACTTCCAGAGGAAGCACAGCCATATTGTGCTCGAATGAAATGTCTTCCTTACTTGAATTGAACTTTTTGCAATTAATAAATGATCATGCAATCAGCTGTTTCGCCTTCAATAATCAATCCGTAATTAGCCGCCACGAGTTTAGGGGATATCCCAGTATCGAACACCCATCGAACCCATCTATCGGAACCTCGTCTCGTCTCATTGATGGAAACATGCTGACTCTCACCACCACTCACATTGAAACTACAAATCGAACTACTAGAAGTCATAGTCCAGCTCAACGCCTTCTCACCTTGTCCAACTGCTTACTTCTACTAAATCCGTGAGGTCAGTTCACTGTAAAATGACCGCTACTAGCGACACTATTTTTCAGTATCAAATAGAGCTGCAATTTCCGTATTAATCAGTATTCACTAGCCATTCATAGAGACAACATCTCCTCACTTTGAAACCCAGAGATTTCTGCTCGGGCTGAAATTGCAAATGGCGGCAAGCATGGTGCTCCATCGCATTAATCAGAGCCACCTGCTTTCCATGCAGTTCTCGAAGTTTGGACCCCAACATCATCATATGTTGCATGGCGAGTCTTGGCAGCTGAGGCTTTGTCCCATACACGCTTGTGCATTCCGCCTTTTGCATCTCTATAGGACCCAGAGTCACCGCGTAAAGGCAAGATGACTTCAGGTCGCTGTCAAGCAGCTGTTCGAGTGAGTTGACTTTGGTGTCTAAAACATTCAGCAAATTAGTTTTGAACAGCCCGTTGTAAGCATTCAATATGGTAAATATTAGTAAAGATGTCGGTAGCCAGAGACGTCTCCTTTTAGGCCTGTTGTCATGATCTTGCATGCTTGACTTGTCTACCCTACAAGCGAGAGTGTCGCAAGTTGACTTTGCTGTTCGATAATTTTCGGCTCAAAACGGCAGGGTCTATTTCATTGGGCTTTGCCCATTCATCTTGCCCCCAGGCTCATGGCTGGCGCCATTGACTTGACCATCGGCCTCGTGTTGACCGCCCGGAGCAAGGTCAGAAAATGATAGGATTGCATTCAAGTTATTGATGGCATCGTTCTCGAATGCCAGGTACGAGATCATCATGATGCTGTTTTGCAGTGGAGCCTTAGCGTAGGCCCAGAGGATTGGCGGAAAGGAACAGTTCAGACTCAAATGTAGTGGCGTAATCAATCTTCATTTTTTCATTTGTCTCGTTCTGCTTCAAGCGGCGCGGAGTTGACTTGAAACCCTTTGCGCGGATTAAATTGATCCTTTCCTGGTGTTCACTGATTTCTGGTGGAATAGTAGTCTGTCTTCTGAGCTCATTCTGAGCAATCTACGCCCAGAACTGGCCGCAAGTATCTGGCCGTGGGTGAGCTGGAGCCATGGCTCCTGCACCAGTGCATCCATTCGCTCAGGCTGGGGCAACAGCTGGCAATTAGAGTAGCAGTCTCTTCCTTTTGTTTCGATTCAAAGGTGAAGCATTTTTGCTGTTCAGTCGCGGTATTGAGAAGTTTGAACGTAATGATCTTTTCGTTGCCTTGATAACGGCCTGCGCGGGTCGCCTTCGCTTAAGATTTTGGGCCGTATTCTCTAAGCTGAGTGACAACCGGATGGTTCCTTGGGCGTATCACGCATGACCGACATTCCTTCGCACTGAGGTCAGGCTTGCCGGCTCCCTGCATCCGTATTTCATCTTTTCTTTCGGATTCTTCCTTCTTCTCAAGAGACAAGTAGTTCGACCGCGTTTGCCTATGAGAATTTTCAAGGCACTCGCATCTCCTCGAGTTTAAAAACTCAGAAACTACATCTCTTCTGATTGTGGATCTGAGATTGGAATTCTAGTGGGTGTTCACTTATTACTTGTGAAGCTTGACTTGGAATAATCCGTTCGATTCAATCTACGATTGTCTTCTTAGATAACGATCTGAATTTTCTTATCTTGATTGAGATCATGATATTCGAGATTCCGATCTTATTAAGATTTTGGGATCCGAGGTGATCTAGTGAATTTTTTTGTTATGTTTGCTCTTCCTGGCAGTCGGTTGTTTGATTCCACCTGCGAGGGAGAATTTCCCTCGATGTGCTCGATTCACGAGACTGCGATGACGATCGTCTTCCAGGCGATCGGTTTCTTTTGTCGAACCATCCTTTCGGTTAAAACGATTGATGTATCACTGCGGAGCCTATTCCGTGTCACTGATAATGCGTTGAATAGATTTCACATATATGGTCTGCGTTGAAGAATCCACGTGTTTTTACGTCATGTTGAAGCTGTGAGTTTCTTGTTCCATCAGGTGGTCCGTTTCACTCCCGTGAGATTAAGAAACGTCGAAATTCTCACTCTCTCGTCTTGTCTGTTGACATCTTTACGTGACGAAATATGGTTCTGTTCGAGAATTGTTAATTCTGGGCTATCAGAATCTTTCGTAGGATCTCATCATTCAAAGTGTAGATCCGAAACAGAATGTAGCTCGATCTCTTCGTCCTATGCTTATAGGCGCTCGGATCCCCTCGAGTTGTTCAACTCGGAAACTACGTTTCTGCTTCTTTTTGATTCAAGATTCAGTCTTCGGCAATAGTTGGAATTATTAGTTATCGTCGTTCTTTTCTGGAATCTTGCTACAGATTCGTCTCCGACGTTTTTCTTTGTAATACCCAAATATCAATGGTGAATGGTTATGTTCTGGTGGAATTATCTCGGTTGTCGAGTTTTAGGCCATTTCCCAGAGATGCAGCCATTTTCATGTTGGGCCTTGTGGATCGGCATCTATGGCGAGATACATCATTCCGGAATCTTCGGGGACAGTATCTTAAGGCATCCAGGTTGGTCTGCATGATTGACAAGAGGAATCGTCAGTTATGCGTCTTTTATTTGTGCATCTTCGAGGCTGGCAATCTTCAAAGATAGTGTCTTAGGCATCCTTAAATTTCGACATCTTCGACCAGTGGCATTTTTTCTCGAAGATATTCACTGATTTGCATCTTCAACGCGTTGCATCTATTGTCGAGGACTCGTTTGTCTTGACCATCTTTGACTATTAGCATCTCCAAAGACGCAGCATCCTTGATGTGCGGCATCTTCAAGTGAGGCGATTGGAGTCATGGATCTGCGTTGTGGCAGCTTGTAGTCAGGCATCGCTGTAGTGAGGGACCTCAAAGCGGTTGAGCGTCTTGAGATGAAGCATGTTTAAGGGAATCAGCCTCTTCCAGTGACGCATCTTTTGCGTGCTGCATATTAAATTTAGAAATTTGCAGTCGGTAATTTTTCACTAGATGCATCTTTTGTGAGAAATTTTACTTGATTCGAATCTTTCAATGGTTGCTCTTTTAGGCATCTTTACCGATTAGAATCTTCAACAAAATGCATCTCTTGTTAGGCATCTTGGTTGATTGTAATCTTGAACTAGATGATTGTTTTATCAGACCTCTTTTTTGAGTCGAATCTTCCGTCATTCGGATCTTCGGCATCCTTAGCACTTTTTGATCGATTTTCGTGCTCGATGTGATGCGCCTGTAAATGTTTTTTTTTCTGTCTGTGTCAACCAATCACTACGTCATCCATCGACCGTGGCTGGATTCTTGATATCCTTCAAGCTTTCGCTCGCTACAATTCACCAGTCTTTGCTGGGATTACACTCGAAGAGTTTCTTTTCAAATCTGAGATTCAATTTGATCAAGCTGGTGATACTAAATTAAGATTTAGTTTCGTTGCTGAGACTGTACTTCTTGTTTTCGGCCTCGTCAAGCAACGACTACGTCACTGATCGAACGTGGCCAATTCTAAATGTTTTTTTTGAGCTTCAGCTCGCTTATTGTGATGACCAGTCCATGCTGGGATTTCACGCGAGGATTCTCATCTTGACCTGAAATTTTGTTTGACTCAGCATACGATACTGGATGAAGATTCAGTTTCGATGCTGATTTTTGACTTTGTGTTTTCGGTCTGCGGCAACCAGTGTCTGAGTCCTGGCTGGATGCCACCGAATACATTTCCGTTTTCGGAACTTGGCTCGGTTATTTGGACTAGCCAGTTTCCCACGAAAAGCACTCGAAGATTCTCTTGTTTCAGAATCTGAGATTAAAGTTGGATTTTCATAGCCCCATTTGGCGGCTTGATTCATCCTTATTTCTTGATAACGTTCTTCGAGCGTCTGCTCGGTCATTGTTATACACCAGTCGTCACTGGATTTTTCTCGAAGATTCCCAATACTGTCAGAATCTGAGATCTTAGTCGGCATCCACTGGCACAAATTCTTGGAGGGGCTTCGACTTTTACTTCGCTTCTTTGAGCGTATCGCTGTTTTCATCGAGGGGCTGGGTCGTGGACTCCAGCTGCTCGGGAGATTTAACTCGGATTAGCCTCACTAACCTGACTCAGATGAAGATCTGTGTTCAAGTTGTTGGCTGATTCTCAATAGGTCGGCTTCCACTTGCACAATTTACTTGGAGGGGCTTCGACAAATTCTTCCGGGTATGTGGACCGAGTAATGGCCAATTACTCCTGCACTTTGCTTCATTGCTCAATTTCTAGTAGAGCTTCTAGATTCATTACGTTTGGCTCTAACTTCCTAGTGAGCGAATATATTTCATTTTTCTTTAGTAAAAAAAATCTGCAACCAAGGAATCTCGAGTTTCCAAGGTGAGATTGGGATGGAAGCTGTTCGAGTCTGGAGATGAGGTCGTAAATCTCATGCCCGCTCTACAGCCGTTCTATGCTGTTTGTCTAAGATGTAGAGACTATTATTGCGATAACTTCAAAAAGACTTCCGAGATTTGATCAGAATCCGGGATGTCCATTATGTTGATTGTTATTCTCGCTGCATCTTCAACAGATCCTCGGTTGGGGTTGAAAATTTTTTTGATTGAACTCGTTTAAGCTGACTTCAGTCGGTTTTTTTTTCTTTATGAATTTAAATCTCTTGGTGTGAGCTTCAACTTCTTCCCGGAGATTCTTCAATGATTCACCTTGTTGTCTTGGGAATCTAGAGCATATCTAGTGGGAAACATCTTCCCGGACATGGGATGTGAGGATCCGACTTTGTCAATTCGTTGATGCAGATGTTGGATCATCATCTGAAGACATCTTTTCGTACTCCAGTCTGAAGGTTTTGGAAGGAATTGACGTTTCAGATTGATCCCGGTCAGGCCCCCAAAATGACGTGGTTCGGAATTGATTAGTCGGGAATCCTTAGTTGTCTAGGGATGATTTCTTAAAGAGAATAAATGGAAGATGCCTGGACTCTGAACTTGAAGACGAATTAGAATCTTCAAGAACCTGGTACTGAATCCAAGATTCTTGCATCTATTCTTAAGCTAATCAGAAAGTAAATTACGATGGATACTTGCTGAGTAGATCGGATGTGGATCAGTGATGTCCAGGCCCCGCTGTCTCTGGTTATGGTGGAGATTCCGGTAGAAGATTGAGAACCAGGAATCCTGTCCTATATGGCGGGCGTCGGCCGCCAGACGGGAGCTTGCGGACGATGCACTGGATCACTTGGATTAAATATATTTATTGAGTAGCACTTGATATAGGTTTGAATTGAGTACAATATAGAGTTAAAATAAGATGAGGTTAAAAGAGATTACATTAGTACTCGCGGTGAGATGGAAGACACGCGAGGGAACTGCTAACTGGCCAGAACTAGACAGAACCCCGAGTGACATGCGGCGGAGCTTTATATACTCGGCCGACTCGTGTGTCACGTGGTGGGGCTCTAACGGCGCTGATTGGTAGGCCAAAGGTTCTATCTATAAATAGACCGAGCCGCTCGAGCAGGACTGAGCTGTCAAGCTCGAGCAAGATTGATAGTCACATTCCTTTGTTTGCCTTCTCTGAGCCAGGTGCATGATGACTCATTGAGACAGCATGCATTGAGCCACGCTAGTATTACCAAGAGACTCCTTATATGGTCTTGTTAAAAAAAAAGATAGAAAAGGCTCCCTGCAATTGACTCCTTATATGGTCATGCGGGATAAATAGAAGGAGCCGGAGCTCTTGGTTATCGGAAATAGGTATAAAATAAAAGTAAGCAAATTACACACATCAATATGTTTCTGGGCACCGATGTACCCTTAGAGCAGTTCGCCATCTTTCTTTGGCCATGGCTGGCCGTAGATGTCTTCAAGTGTAGTTTCTGGCGTCGGGTACCTTCGCAATACTTCAAGCAGTTGATAAACCGTCTTATCATCAATAGACGGAAAGATACATCTTCAAGAAAGACGGATATCTTGCAAGATTTACTGGAAGCCAATGTAAACGGCAAGCCGTTGACCGACAAGCAGGTCATTGACCACAGTATCGTAATGGTCTTGGCCGGACATGACACCACGGCATCGACGTTAGCCAACCTGAGCCTGTTGCTTGCTACGCATCCAGAAAAGCAGGAAAAGGTCATCTCTGAGATTAAGCAATACCTGTTGAAATACAAGGAGCTCCAGCATGAAACATTGAGCGAACTCAAGTATCTGGATTGCGTCATCAATGAAGGCCTGAGAATGTACCCAGCTGTGGCCCGTATATCAAGAGAAGCTGTTCACGACTGTGAGCTTGATGGTATCCGGATCAAGAAAGGGACACCAGTGACCATCAGTACTTACGCCGTCCACCATGACAGGGAAAACTTTGAATATCCTGACCAATTCATACCTGAGCGCTTTCTAACTGACACGGAATTGCGTCACAATAGTCAGGCCTTCGTTCCATTCGCCGCTGGGCCAAGGAGTTGCATTGCCTATCAGCTGGCCATGACAGAGATGAAGCTGGTGCTCTTCCGACTCCTAGAGACCTATCAGCTTAGCCCGGGCCCCGAAAGTGGCCCGGTAGAGTTCATCTCTCGAGTGATGGTCATCAAGCCGAAGCGAGCCCTTGTCCGGCTAGTGCGACTCTAATCTTCTTTCTAACCTTTTGAGATGTATACCAACCTGTTGCACTCATTGTCCGATTGAAGAGAATAGTAGACATTATAGTATCTTGCACTTAGTTACCAACAAATGTGAAATCTAGAATCATACATGCAGTTGAATGTCCTCAGTGCTCGACAAAGCCGCAGCGCCATCTTCAGGGCTGTTGAAGTACTGTCTATGACTTGGTTCATCCTGTTCAAGTAATTAGTGATAACATATATGGGAGATATTGTGCAATAGCAAACTAGTCAATGCTTCTGGATTTTTGCACTTAGATGAAAATGCGCAGTTGATTGCCTAGACAACGAGAAAACACAGATATCGAAAAGTCAGATACGGTACCGGTAGAGGCTGAGCTGCGCATGCTGTTTTTTTTTGCATTTTTATCGCTTATTTTTGTATACTTTCAAAGAGTACCCTGTTACGCTCTTCGACTACTCTACATCACTGCAATTTTGCTTCAACAGGAAAACGTGCTGAGTATCGCCATGTTAAGTCTAATTGCTTTGGCCGTTTTGCTGATTGCGTTCTACATTTATCGTCACTTCACCTACTGGTCAAGACAAGGAGTTCCCACTTGCTATTCATATTTCTTCCAGAATGCCATGAAACCTTTCCATGTTGTGGATAAAGCTGCCAACGACAGATACGGCAAAGTTATTGGGTATGTTATGAATTGAGGGTACTGGACAGATACCATGAGTCACTTCCTAGGGTTTACAACATATTCAACCCTTCCGTGCTGATATGCGATGCCCAGCTGGCCAGAAAAGTGATGGTCAACCAGTTTGGCGATTTTATGAACCGCGGGCATCATGCCCACGAAGATGACATGGTGGGCGAGAGTCTGTCCAGCCTACGCGATCGAAAATGGCGCCAACATAGACAAATACTGAACCCCGGCTTCTCTAACAAACAAGTCAAAGGCTATCTTCCTTTGATAGATGACCGCATCACTGAGTTCATGCCAACCATAGCTGATAGTCAAGTGCTAGACATGAGCAAATGTTTCTTTGGACTGACTCTGGATATCTTGACCAGCTGTGCCTTCAGCGTCAAGGTCAACACTGCGCAAGACCCTGATAACGACATCGCCCGTCATGCCAACATGTTCATGGGCACCGATGTACCTTTAGAACAGTTCGCCATCTTTCTGTGGCCTTGGCTTGCTGTAGACGTTCTCAAGTGTAATTTCTGGCGTCGGGTACCTTCGAAATATTTCCAGCACTTGATAAATCGCTTTATCACCGATAGACGGAATGATACGTCATTGAGAAAGGCAGATATCTTGCAAGATTTGCTGGAAGCTAACATTGATGAGAAGCCACTAACAGACAAACAAATAGTTGACCACAGCATTGTCATGGTAGTCGCTGGCCATGACACCTCGGCCGCTACATTGGCCAATGCGGCCCACTTGCTGGCAACACACCCAGAAACGCAGGGCAAGCTAATCGCTGAGATCAAGCAATACTTGCTGAAACACAAAGAGCTCAAGTATGAGACATTGAACGAACTCAGGTATCTCGATTGCGTTATCAACGAAGCCTTGAGAATCTATCCAGCTGTCGCCCGTATTACAAGAGAAGCTGTCCACGACTGTGAGCTAGATGGTATTCGGATCAAAAAAGGGACACCAGTGACCATCAGTACCTATGCCGTCCACCATGACAGTGACAACTTTGAGCAACCTGACAAATTCATCCCTGAGCGTTTCTTGCCTGACACAGAATTGCGTCACAATGGTCAAGCTTTCATCCCCTTCGCCACCGGGCCGAGAAACTGCATCGGCTATCAGCTGGCCATGACGGAAATGAAATTGGTGCTCTTTCGAATTCTAGAAAAGTTTCAGTTCACCACGTGTCCCGAAAGTGGCCCGCTAGAGTTCATCCCCCGTGTCATGGTCATCACGCCGAAGCGTGCTGTTGTACGGCTAGTGCGTGTCTCACACGCACAGCACGAGATATAAATGCCATTGAATGACGTCTTATCGCAAGTCAAGCTTAATTATCATGAAGACAAACATTGTAAAGATAGCGGCGTGTTCCCACTGCGCAGGCGCAAAAGTTTATCACCTCTTTAAGCTCGATTCATTTGTTTTCCTTAGTCGGGATACCTTCATGGACAGTTGTCGACGATAACTCATCTTTCCAGTGTTTGCGACATACTCAAGTACACATTGCTCATTTGCAATGCCCAGCTGAGCATGCGCCTCTAGTGTCCAAAATTGGTACTAACCTAGCAAACTCTGCTTTGCTTTTCGGCTTGTAGGCATTGAGTGAATCAACTTTCCTCAATTCGCATAAATTGCATATCATGTCTTGTTTGAGCCGTATATGATATTTCCTGTTTTTCAACGAACTAGTTCTAATGCTAAGCAGGTCAATAGCTAGGGACCACAACATATGTCAACAATTGTGTCCAGTATATGTCTTGAAAAGGGCTGAAATATGCCATGAAATGTGCCATTTTTGCATCGAATTTTCTCAAAAAGTAGTCGAATTTCGTTTGCATCTTGAGCCATACAGTTGTTATAAGTGTAATATAGTTGCATTAGCAGTTCGGTTGCGAAGAAAATAAATATCTAATATGCCAGTACCAGGGCTTGAACTCGGGACCCATTCACAAAAGTCGCCGACACTAACCACTAGGCCATCACGAGAAAAAATCAGTTGCACAGAATGAAGATTTTTTTGAATTTAGGTGACGGTGAGCTATTCTATAAAAGCATAGCTCGAGCAACGTCTTTTTAATCAATGAATTAATTAATTAGCGATTTTTAAAAATCGTCCATTCTTTCCTCGAGATATGCCAAAATTTCAGAGCATATGTCATTTTTTGAAACGGCTTGAAATATGTCTTTTATGCCTTCCCGACCTATGGCATATCATACTTTTTCTTGACCGTCTTAGTGCCTGTAATAATCCCAGCCATGATATGTCATCTTCAGCACATATGTCTTTTGATCAATTCTGTGGTCCCTATTACTAGCTTCTATACATGCGCACCTCTACCTTGAACAGTGCAGCCTACTTGCTGGCAACGAATCCTGACAAGCTGGACAAGCTAATAGCTCTGAGTGCGTGACAAGATATTCCTTAATTTCAGCGGAGATACGAAACGATGAAAGAACTGAAGTATTTGGAATGCGTGGTCAATGAGTCGTTGAGACTTTATCCGCCAGGTGTCCATATTGCTGCGGAACAGTTCGCCATCTGTAGACGTCTTCAAGTCTAGTTTCTGGAGTCTCACACCAAACAAAACTTGATAAATCGTCTTATAATCAATAGACGGAAAGATGCATCTTCCAGTCCATATTCTAGTCTATATTGCAAGATTTGCTGGAAGCCAGTGTAAACGGCAAGCCGTTGACCGACAAACAGGTCATTGACCACAGTATCGTAATGGTCTTGGCCGGACATGACACCACGGCGTCGACGTTGGCCAACCTGAGCCTGTTGCTTGCTACGCATCCAGAAAAGCAAGAAACGGTCATCTCTGAGATTAAGCAATACCTGTTGAAATACAAGGACAGGATGAGGCATTGAGCGAACTCAACTATCTCGATGGCGTCATCAATGAAGGCCTGAGGATGTACCCAGCTGTGACACAGATATCACGAGAGACTGTGCACGGCTGTGAGCTAGATGGTATCCGGATCAAGAAAGGGACACCAGTGACCATCAGTACTTACGCCGTCCACCATTACAGTGACAACTTTGAGTATCCTGACCAGTTCATACCTGAGCGCTTTCTACCTGACAAGGAATTGCGTCATAATAGCCAGGCCTTCGTTCCATTCGCCGCTGGACCAAGGAATTGCATCGCTCATAAGCTGGCCTTGATAGAGATGAAGTCGGCAAGGCTCTTCAGCCTAGTCACCTGTGAAAAAGCTCGGGACGGTATAAAAATTATCTAGCAAAGCTCAAAATTCATCCTAGCACAGTCAACTCTACTGAACTCAGAAGTCATCTATACTGTAAATCGTATTTTAATGATTAAGTGGTCCCGAGCTTTTTCACAGCTGTCCAGGCTGGAGAGCCTTGGAAGTCGGTGCTGTTCCGACTCCTAGAGACCTATCAGCTTAGCCCGGGCCCCGAAAGTGGCCCGGTAGAGTTCATCTCTCGAGTGATGGTCATCAAGCCGAAGCGAGCCCTTGTCCGGCTAGTGCGACTCTAATCTTCTTTCTAACCTTTTGAGATGTATACCAAACTGTTGCACTCATTGTCCGATTGAAGAGAATAGTAGACATTATGGTATCTTCCACTTACCTACCGCCAAATGTGGAATCTAGATTAGAGGCTGAATCGGGTCGGGCTGACTACGGGCCCCGATCGGCCCGCCCGTTCAGCCCGCGGGCGGGCTCGGGCCGTCTGTTGCAAAGAGTCTGCAGCTTCCACTGTACTAATTTGCGCTTGCGCAGTATCCCTAATGACGTCATCGGGCAGTCTCGGGCGGTCTCGGGCTGCCCGATGAAAATTCTCTCGGGCCCGGGCGGGCTCGGGCCAAGAAAAAGCGGCTCGATTCATCCTCTAATCTAGATTCATACGTGTAGTTGAATCAGTGCTCGACAAAGCCGCAGCGCCATCTTCAGGGCTGGTGAAATACTGTCTATGACTTAGTTCATCCTGTTCATGTAATCAGTGATCACATATATGTGAGATATTGTGCAATAGCAAACTAGTCAATGCTTCTAGATTTTTGCACTGAGATGACAATGCGCAGTTGATTTTCTAGAGAAAGAGGAAACATCGACTTGGAGAAGTACAAATACGGCATCGGTAAAGGCTGAGGTGCGCATGCGCAGTTTTTATTGCTTATTTTTATATACTTTCCAAGGGTACCCTGTTTTGAACTTCGACTACTCAGCGTTGCCGCCATTTATCTTCAATGGAAACCAGTGTTCGTTTGAGACGGATGTGCTGAGTATCACCATGTTAAATCTAATTGCTTTGGCCGTTTTGCTGATTGCGTTCTACATTTATCGTCACTTCACCTACTGGTCAAGACAAGGAGTTCCCACTTGCTATTCATATTTCTTCCAAAATGCCATGAAACCTTTCCATGTTGTGGATAAAGGTGCCAATGACAGATACGGAAAAGTTATCGGGTATGTTATGAAATGAGAACGTTCGAATTGGATGTCATGATACACTTTTCTAGGGTTTACAACATATTCAACCCTTCGCTACTGATATGCGATGCCCAGCTGGCCAGAAAAGTGATGGTCAACCAGTTTGGCGACTTCATGAACCACTGGCATCATGCCAACGAAGATGACATGGTGGGCGAGAGTCTGTCCAGTCTACGCGATCAAAAATGGCGCCAACATAGACAAATACTGAACCCTGGCTTCTCTAACAAACAAATCAAAGGCTATCTTCCTTTGATGGATGACCGCATCACTGAGTTCATGCAAACCATAGCTGATGGTCAAGTGCTCGACATGAGCAAATGTTTCACTGGGCTGACTCTGGACATCTTGACCAGCTGTGCCTTCAGCGTCAAGGTCAACACTGCGCAAGACCCTGACAACGACATCGCCCGTCATGCCAACATGTTCATGGGCACCGATGTACCTTTGGAACAGTTCGCCATCTTTCTTTGGCCTTGGCTAGCCGTAGATATCTTCAAGTGTAATTTTTGGCGTCGGGTACCTTCGAAATATTTCAAGCACTTGATAAATCGCTTTATCACCGATAGACGAAATGATACGTCATTGAGAAAGGGAGACATATTGCAAGATTTGTTGGAAGCGAGCATTGATCGAAAGCCACTGACAGATAAACAGATAGTTGACCACAGCATTGTCATGGTGGTAGCCGGCCATGACACCTCGGCCGCCACATTGGCCAATGTGGCCCACTTACTGGCAACACACCCGGAGACGCAGGACAAGCTAATCGCTGAGATCGAGCAATACCTGTCGAAACACAAAGAGCTCAAGTATGAAACACTGGTCGAGCTGAAGTATCTCGATTGCGTCATCAATGAAGTCCTGAGAATCTATCCAGCTGTGGCCCGTATTGCAAGAGAAGCTGTCCACGACTGTGAGCTAGATGGTATTCGCATCAAGAAAGGGACACCAGTGACCATCAGTACCTATGCCGTCCACCATGACAGTGACAACTTTGAGCAACCTGACAGATTCATTCCTGAGCGTTTCTTGCCTGACACAGAATTGCGTCACAATGGTCAAGCCTTCATCACCTTCGCCACCGGGCCGAGGAACTGCATCGGCTATCAGCTGGCCATGACGGAAATGAAATTGGTTCTATTCCGAATCCTTGAGAAGTATCGGTTCACCACTTGCCCGGAAGCTGGGCCCGTTGAGTTCATCCCACGTGTCATGGTCATCAAGCCGAAGCGAGCTGTTATACGGCTCGAACGTATTTCATACTAATAGCACGAGAGATATAAATGCCGTTCAATGCCTTATTATCGCAAGTCAAGCCTAATTATCATGAAGACAAGCATTGTAAAGGTAGCGGCCTGTTGCCACTGCGCAGGCGCAAAAATTGATTAAATGTTACAGCTTGATTCATTTGTTTTCCTTAGTCGGGAGACCTTTATGGACAGTTGTCTACGATAACGCATCTTTCTAGTGTTTGCAACATACTCAAGCCCACATTGCTCATTTGCGATGCCCAGCTGACCATGTCTGATCAAGCATGCGCCTCTAGTGTCTAAAATTGGTACTAATCTAGCATACTTTGCATCCCCGGAACGAATCAGCTCATGGCTGCGATAATTTCCCAGAGCTGGCGCTTCTCTAGCTCCAAAGCCCGAAACCGCCCGATGACCTCACTTCCCCTACTGCGCATGCCCATATATTTGCCACCCGTCACTTGTGGCGCAATCCTAGCCGAGAGCTGTCAAGTTGGTTTTACAGTAAGTTTGACAAATCGAGCTCTTAACTCAAGCTCGTCTACGTAGATAATAGAGTAGACAAGTAGATCGGCGTGATTCAGATCATATCACTTTGTTGGTTCCATAAAGTCCGAAAGACACTTCCTTGCCCATAAAAACTGACCTTTGCGTCAGTCACGCTGTTGTCACGTGAAAATAGGCTCTCGGCTTGTAGGCATTGAGTGACTCAACTTTCCTCGATTCGCATAAAACGCATATCAAGTCTTGTTTGAGCCATATATGATATTTCCTGTTTTTCAACGAACTAGCTCTAATGCTAAGCAGGTTAATAGCTTCAACGCATGCGCACATGTCAGGATGCTGTGTATTTGAACAATCACTAGTGCATCCCAAGTTCAAGGCTAACTTGCTTAATGCTTGCTATATTTCCCACTGTAATAGAGACAGTGGTACAGATACTAGCCTGTATAGTTGAAATATGCTCAGTCTAATCGGCTTTGTATGCTTGGCCATAGTGGTCTATGCTTACCGCCATTACACTTACTGGTCACGACAAGGGGTGCCTACTTGCCATTCATATTTCTTTCAGAATGTGATGAATCCTTTTCATGCTGTGGACAAAGCTGCTAGTGACAAATATGGCAAAGTTATTGGGTACGTTGTGCGCGATGTGATATTTGTATGTATATGTGATATTTGTGTTATATTCACCCATTTTCAGGGTTTACAATATTTTCAACGCCTCTCTGCTCATATGCGATGCAAAGCTGGCCAGAAAAGTTATGGTCACGCAGTTCTCTGACTTCATGAACCACTGGCACCATGTCCGCGAAGATGACGATGTAGGCGAGAGCATATCTACTCTGCGTGGCGACAGATGGCGCCAGCAGAGGCAGATTCTCAACCCTGGCTTCTCTAATAAGCAAATACGCAGCTATGTGCCTTTGATGGACGACCGCATTGGAGAATTCATGCAAACCCTAACCGATGGCCAAGTGCTGGACATGAGCAAATGTTTCTCAGGTCTCACTCTGGACATCTTGACCAGCTGTGCCTTCAGCATCAAGGTCAACTCGGCTCGAGAGCCTGATAATGAAATGGCACGACATGCAAGCATGTTTACAAGCGCCGACGTCAACCTGGAACAATTCGCCATCTTTCTTTACCCATACTTGGCTGTAGACTTCTTCATGTGTAGTTTCTGGAAACGTATTCCTACTGCGTATTTCAAATCTTTAGTAGGTCGTCTCATCACTGATAGACGAAACGATCCTTCAAGCAAGATGGCGGATGTTTTGCAAAGTATGCTAGACGCCGAGACTGACGGAAATCCCTTGACCAGCAAACAGATTATTGACAACAGCATTACCATGATCATGGCCGGCCATGACACTTCGGCCTCTACCTTGACCAGTGCTGCCTACTTGTTGGCTACGAATCCTGACAAGCAGGACAAGCTAATCGCTGAGATTAAGCAATATCTCGCCAAGCACTCAGAGCTGAGATACGAAACACTGAACGAACTGAAGTATTTGGAATGCGTGGTCAACGAGTCATTGAGACTTTATCCGCCAGGTGTCCGTATTGCTCGGGAAGCTGTTCACGACTGTGAACTGGATGGAATCAAGATAAGGAAAGGCACCCCAGTGTCCATCAGCCCTTACGTCATCCACCATGACAGTGACAACTTTGAAAAGCCTGACCACTTCATACCTGAGCGCTTTCTACCCGACACGGAGTTGCGTCACAATGGTCAAGCCTTCATCACTTTCGCCACTGGGCCAAGAAATTGCATCGGCTATCAGCTGGCCTTGACGGAAATGAAATTGGTTCTATTCCGGATTCTTGAAAAGTATCGGTTCACTACTTGCCCGGAAACTAGACCCGTCGAGTTCATGCCTCGACTCATGGTCACCAAGATGGACCGAACTGTTCTCCAGCTGGTCCGAATCTAAAAGTTTCAGTAGTCTTTCCGTTAACCGATTGTCTCAAAGCCAAGGACGTGTACTAATCGAATAGTAATCTGAAAAATATGTTACACAAATCTTAATGCTGATATAAAACGTACTCGAGTGGGTGTTGACGTAGTCTTGATAAGATTTGAATGATTCCTTCGCGCAATTGTCAGCTATGTTTTCATTCATGGCCATTCGAAAAGAATGTCGTAGTAAGTTTGAATTCAAAGATGGACAGCTTCGTTTCAGCGAGTTCCTGTAATATCACGTGCCGCAAAAAGTCGAAGAGAGCTTCCAAATACTTCCCAACTGAAAATATCATACTCATTGGACTAGGGTTGCTTATTTTTCATTTTTTCGAAAATTAATTCGTAAATTAAATAAATTAAGATAAATTAACCGAACATGAATTAATATTGGACAACCCTATAGTTGCTTATTTTTCGATTTCGCATTTATTAATTAGTAAATTAAATAAACTAAAAAAAAATAGAAATAAAATTCATAGATTAAAAATAAGCAACCCTACATTGGACTCTATCATCGGCTATCTGAGAGTCCTGATGCTATGCCCTGTGGTTACTTTCAGTGAAATCATATGAAAAACTGGTTAGAGTTGAAATACCATGAAGCATGAGTGTCCCTAAAGATTGCCATTTGTGAGGCTTGTCACGAAATCAGTTATGGAAGCATTGAGAATGCAAGGCGTCACTCTCGTAGGGTTGTTTATTTTTCGTTTTTTCGAAAATTAATTCATAGATTAAATTTCGAAAATAAATAAATTAAAATTAAGGTAAATTAAGCGAGAAACTCATTGTGCTGAGCTTGAAAACCATTGTGCCAAGAAAAAAATTCTTGTACTGCACATTGAATTTAACAAGTGGTCAATATAAGAGTTGCACAGATGGTATTGGCTCTAGCTATTCACGATGCACTGGGTTACGGAAGCGCATTGGCATTTTTTTGAAATTTCGATAAACCTTAATTTTAATAAAACATTTATTAATTCGTATATTAATTAAATTAAGATAAATTAAAAATAATATATTAAAAATAAACAACCCTACACTCTCGCACTTAAAGGCAGTGGAAAATATGGTAAAAACTTTTTCATAGTAATAAAACAGTGGCCTTTGCTTCATGCAAATATGAGCCTCAGCTTAGAGACATTAATGACTAGTTTCCTCAATTCACAATAAACATACAAAGAATTCTTTTGAGCAATAAAAGTTTATAGCTGTTTTTGAAACTATGTTTGACTTGGCTTTCGGCAAACCACTAGAAATGCAGAGCAATTCACGCATGCGTATATGTCAGGATGTTGGGCGCTGAAGTAATTGCATTGCAATCTCAAGGTGAAGTTTTTTATTCAGTGTTATCTTTTCACTGTTATATAACCAGTACTGCGGACGCAACTGTGTATTTCGAATATGCTAAGTCTAATTGGCTTGGTTTGCTTGGCCATAGTGGTCTATGCTTACCGCCATTACACTTACTGGTCAAGACAAGGGGTGCCTACTTGTCATTCATATTTCTTTCAGAATGCCATGAATCCCTTTCACGTCGTGGACAAAGCTACGAGTGACAAATATGGAAAAGTCATTGGGTATGTTGCGCAAAACGGGGTATTTGAAGTCATCTACATATATTTCCAGGGTTTACAACATATTCAACGCCTCTCTGCTCATATGCGATGCCAAGATGGCTAGAAAAGTCTTGGTCACACAGTTCGCCGACTTCATGAACCACTGGCACCATGTTCGTGAAGATGACGATGTGGGCGAGAGCTTGTCTACTTTACGCGGTGACAGATGGCGCCAGCAGAGGCAGATTCTGAGTCCTAGCTTCTCCAACAAGCAAATACGCAACTATCTGCCTTTGATGGAAGACCGCGTCGGAGAGTTTATGCAGACCTTGACCGATGGTCAAGTTTTGGACGTCAGCAAGTGCTTCTCAGGTCTCATGCTGGACATCTTGACCAGCTGTGCCTTCAGTATCAAGGTCAACTCGGCCCGAGAGCCGGACAATGAAATAGCTCGACACGCAAACATGTTCACAAGCGCTGCCGTCAACCTAGAACAGTTCGCCATCTTTCTTTGGCCATGGCTTGCTGTTGACGTCTTCATGTGTAGTTTCTGGAAACGGGAACCTGTTGCATATTTCAAGTCCTTAGTAGGACCTCTGATCACTGATAGACGAAACGATGCGTCAAACAAGATGGCGGACGTTCTACAGAGTATGCTGGACGCCGACACCGACGGAAAGCCACTGACCAACAAGCAAATGATCGACAACAGCATCACCATGATCATGGCCGGCCATGACACTTCGGCCTCGACGCTGACCACTGCAGCCTACTTGCTGGCCACGCATCCTGACAAGCAGGCCAAGCTTATCGCTGAGATTAAGCAATATCTGGCGAAGCACTCTGAGCTGAGATACGAAACGATGAACGAACTGAAGTACTTGGAGTGCGTGGTCAACGAGTCGTTGAGACTTTATCCGCCAGGTGCTCGCATTCCTCGTGAAGCTGTTCACGATTGTGAACTGGATGGAATCAAGATACGAAAAGGCACCCCAGTGTCCATCAGCCCTTACGCCATCCACCATGACAGTGACAACTTTGAAAAGCCTGACCACTTCATACCTGAGCGCTTCTTACCTGACACTGAATTGCGTCACAATGGTCAAGCCTTCATTACCTTTGCCGCCGGGCCAAGGAATTGCATCGGCCATCAGCTGTCCATGGTGGAAATCAAAGTGGTGCTATTTCGTATCTTACAGGAATATCAGTTCACGACTTGCCCGGAAACTGGGCCCGTTGAGTTCATCCCTCGGCTCATGATCACCAAGATGGACAAAGTGTTTCTCCAGCTGGTACGAATCTAGATTCTCTCACAGCCAGCTATATTCGCTAATCGAATAGTAGTCATACCATTATCTTAAACCCAGAAATATTAGTCGCTGCGTATAGAACAAACATAGCTCTCATGTAAAATAGTTTGAAACGTCTTCAAAAGCCATCTTTATCTTTTATAGTAATATGCATAAAAGTGCGCAATTTTGTATTATTCGCATCTAGTGATATTCATGTATGACAAGAGAAGTTCCAAAGGTTCTGATTAAGTTAGTCTTCATGATTGCTCGAATTTCTATTCGAATTGCACTTTGGGAAAGATCCCTGGGCCGACAGTGGACTTGGTTTCACCATAGAGAGCACTTGGTGCCCGGATTCATGGGTGCCCCTGACTTGCAGCCAAAGGTGTGGGCGAAGGCCGCCGTGTTGGACATCGTCCCGATGACCCTTGAACGTAGGGAACGTATGAGTACAATAGCGCATGCGCAGCGCAAAGCTTACCGATACTTGCTGGGCGCATGTTGCTCGGTTTTCAGTGCATACTCTGCCACCTGGCGTCTAGTTTTACCACAGTAAAAGGACGCCGACTCGATGAACAGTATTTGCTCAGGGGTGTAAGGCAGGCCCGGTAATGCCCGCTCAGACCCGTGGGTGTTGACGTACTCTTGGTAGGCTTTGAATGACTCCTTCATGCCGCCATTGTCAGCTATGTTTTCACCCATGGTCATCTTGCCGTTTATCTGTTTCGAAGAGATTATAATATCACTCACTTCGAGAGATTGCAAGACGGTCCCTATTACCTTGAGACGAGTCCCGGCAATATCATATGCCGAATATTGACCAGAAAAACAGGTCGCTTTTTTGTCGTACATATCACTCGTAAGATTCGACCACCAGCTCCTGTATTCCCCTTTGCCATCAAAATGGCGGCCATTGTTGTCGAAGCCATGTGTAATTTCGTGACCCACGACCCAGCCAATTTTTCCAAAGTTGAGATACATCGGTCTCTCACCATCGATGTCCATGGCACCGATGATCGATATGGGAAAGTCGATACTGTTCTCGGCCGGCCGATAGAAGGCATTCACTTCGGCCACCTTTGCATATTCGCGCCAACTGGAAGTACGAATGTTAGGGACCGTTTCGTTAGTACACTTTGTGAACCTACTGTCCCTTGACGTTGAATTCGTGTAATGTTCTATATTTCTTGTCCATCCGGGCCCGTCTCACAATTAGTGTGATCATGAAGTACGATTGGGTTGAATTGAAATCGTCAAGAATGTATTCCTGGTCAACCAGTGACTGATTGAACAACTCACGCGGGAATCCTGCGTGAACATTGATGTGGTTCGTCTTGTTGATTGCTTGGTCAATAGTTTCATGGTCCATCCAGTCGTTGGTCTTGATGATTCCCTGGAAGGCCTTGATGACATAGCCCACAATGTCCTTGACGACGCCCACCTGGGCCTTGGCCGTGTCGGACAAGCTGCCCACAAATAGTGAGGACATGCCAATGGGATAGAATCTCTTAGTGGTCGACAGGCAATATTCCCACTTTGGCCGAAGCTTCGGCCTACCGTCCAGCTTGATCCACATTCGCCGGCCCAGCCGTGCCCACTTGTCATCCAGGCCGGGCAGGGACTCCAGGATGACCTGCCAGCCCAGATAGTTGGAAAGTGTCCTCTTGTCGGTGGCCATGACCAAGTTGCTGATATTACCAATGAAGTACGGATTCTGCACGATTATCGGATCCGATTCCGGCCACCGGACAAAAGGGCTGAGGACGCCATTGACGTAGCTTCGCCAGTCCAAAAATGGCGCCAGCTCGTCCAGGGCCGAGAAGTTGCGGTAATTCAGAATGTTCATGCGGAAATCACGTGACGGCAAAAGCTGCATGTGTTGAGACATTGTATGGAAAATATATAAAACATTTGATTACCTTTGTAACCCATAAAACAATTGACACACAGGTCAATACTCTCTGTCTGTAATCACTTCCGTGTCAAGAATGTATCGAGCGTCGACACACTTAACTCGCGGCATCGATTGAAGTAAATGACATCAGCTTTTTATTACCTGAGCAATTTCCTTTTCAAATTGAAGCACTTGTTCCATTTCAGCGGTTGCCACTTCCGGTTCCGCTCCTAATCTGATTGCGGCCTCAATCATGACCCCCAGATATGCTTCCATGGTGTCTTCATACTCTTTGTCAAGGTAGTAACTTCGGTCTTCAAGTCCCAGGTTGGCATTTCCAATCTATTAGAGAAATATTTGTTCTCCAGGTCACGAATCACGCAATCACTCACGTAGATGTAATTGTATTTGTAGACGATCACGTGATAGTTGACTTCGAATTTAGCCAATACGTCATGATTGTATCCCAGATGCTTCATGTTGACAAGATAGTCGGTCAAGTTGAACGAATCTGCGGTCCAGTTGGTTCCCATGGCAACGGGCCAGCCACCCAGGTGTTCAAGCACGGCCCTCAGGGGAGCGTCTCCATATTCCTCGTGTTCCGTGTAATTCAAACACTTTGGTATGAAATGTCTTCATCTTATATAAGTAAGAACTGACATCAGTCTCATTAACATGAACAAGTAGAACTAAGGAGAGAAACATCGATTATCGATTGCAATAGAAAAGAACTTCGATACCTCGCAGTTTCTTGTCAATCGCGAGCTGAAAGTCAGTGGCTGCAGATATGGACGATTTGTGGTCAGGTATGACATTTTGCTCATTATCTACCTGTCCACAGGCAAACTGATAAAAGTCGTCACAGGGGTCAACCGATGGATCGATGCGCGCCAAGATGTCACCAGCTGTTCATAATAATACAGGACAGTAATATTTGGGATCTATGTATGAATAGCACATTTCTCACCGGCTCTGATGCATGATTGAGATAAACACACCCCGTTATCTGGCTTATCATCTTGAATCCAATATGCAATCAGTAAGGACAAGAGGATGGCAGATAAGATGAGGGCGTTGATTAGGATGAAGAGAAAAACTTTCTCTCTTCTAGTCATCTTGATGATGGTGCGTTTCCGTTTCCGGGAACTGATGCTTAACTTCTCCAGGTGTGCTTTCGATGTTTCAACTTCAAAGGTTTCACCCGGCGGGCATAAAGGGGACACTGATATCGGGGGCAAGGGTTGCAGGGTAGCCATTGTAAGATGGCCGAGATAGCCGAACGCACGCAATGAACGAATAGAACTTTTTCAGAACCAACTTTCAGTTCGAGTTACTCAGGTTCGAGTGAATGAAACATTAGCACTTGTTGTCTTGTATATTTCTATGACCCACTAATGTTGAAAAGTTGCCATGACAACCCATTCTGAATACTGCATTTTGTTTTCTCTCCCTCTCTCTCTCCTCTCTCGCTCTCCCTCTAGCCTACAATGACTCTTGTCGAACTCTCAAGAACTCACGGCATACATATGTAGAACACTTGTTCTATAACACTTAGAAGCAAATCAGTATTGATTTTATGCTCGACTACTTGTATTTGTCATTACGAATGGCATATTTTTCGAGTTGAGTTCTAGAGTGTGGCAGAGATCGATATACCTGTCATATCTGCACTAATGATGAAACATTGACCCACCGAGATGTCCAAATGAAGATTGAAAACTCTAGGTATTCTCTAGAGACCAAGTACGAGAAATAACACAATTTTCGATTGCATAACATGCGTTCTGAATACATACAAAGTTTAGACATAGTAAACATCAAACTCTCCGCTATAAGAGTTGTGAATGCTTTCCGAAAATTTATACAAGAGTGCATAGGAACACAATACAACAAAACAAACCCGGAAGTGGGCCGTGGGCAGAGGTGGTCACTACGGAAACTGCGAGCGAAAAGTTTGGCCAACTTCAGCTGTGCCAGCGACTGGCTCAAGTTTGCTGCAATAAGCAAACGGTCCCTCATATTTCGTTGAAAACAAACCGTCCACGCTTGCATAGTGTCGTTTTTTCCTTTTTCTGTTATTGTTTTTTTCTATTATCCAACTTCTCCGTAGAGAAATTTTTATAAAATATCGTTGACGCAAGATGGCTGCCCTTCGCGAGATAAAGTCATACAAAGTGGCCGGTGGTCTGCAGAAAGTGTTCACACACTTCAGTGATACCTGTAAATGTTGGATGAATTTCGCAATGTTCATACCTCCCCGAGCCGTGGAACATTTTCAAAATAAGACGACCCCTGACCACCGGTTCCCTGTTCTCTATTGGCTGTCAGGTAGAGGCTGCAACGAAAGGGACTTCCTGTTGATTGAGTCCATTCAAGAGAATGCCGCCAAGCACGATTTAGTGATTGTTGGCCCGGACACAAGCCCCAGAGACGTAATGGCGGACGAGGAGGACAATTTCCTGATTGGCGCAGGGGCGAGTTATTACGTAGACTGTACAAGTCCAAAATGGCGGCCAAATTACCAGATGTTTTCATATGTGACGGAAGACATCGTGGACACCGTGGAGAAGAATTTCAGTTTTGTCGATCAAACGAAACGAAGTATTTTCGGCCACTCGATGGGTGGTCATGGGTCACTTTTAGCGGTGCTGAAGAAGCCAGGTCGCTACGCTTCCGTTTCCGCATTTGCGCCTGTGGCCAACATTACGGACACTGACCGTGGCCAGTGGCTTTATGGTCAGTACTTTGGTCCAGACAGCGCAACCTGGAGCCAATGGGACCCAACTGAGCTGGTCAAGAAGTATGATGGCCCGGAACTCGATGTCCTAGTTGACCAGGGAACCGATGATGACCTGTTGAACTTTCTCAGGCCTTGGGTTTTTGCTGAGTCAGCGCCGAAAGGAAAGGTGAATGTCAATCTCAAGATGAGAGACCACTATGACCACGGGTCAATCTTGGATGATGCTTTCATAAAACAACATATTGACCACCATGCGAAGTATTTGAAGCCCTAATCTCTTCTCTTTCTGGGAAATGTACAAATTGAAGTAAACAAAAGGAGGGGTTCTATTTGGATACGTAATCGAATATCGCTGAACCATCGATAAACAGAACAATCCACTTGATTATAGACTGCAGCTGTAATAACCAATGCTTGGTGATGTGTAACAAGTCAAGAGTCATTCTATAGAACCGTTTGCGTCTCGCTTCCAAGATGACCGACTTGAAAGAAGTGTCATCGGCCAAGTTATTCGGTGGTCACCAGAAAGTGTTCTCTCATTTCAGTGAAGCCTGCAAGTGTACCATGAAGTTTGCAATCTACATACCACCCGCAGTCACTCTAGGGACTGTTTCTAAATTGCCAGTTCTCTACTACCTACCGGGCCGTGGCAATCTACTGGAAGACTTCATCTCGAAGCGACACTACCAGCAACATGCAGCGGTGAACAACTTAGTCGTGGTGGTCTGTGACACGAGTCCCCGGGACACCGGGCTTCCGGGCGAAAGTGATGGTAACCGAGTCTACGGACACGGAGCCGGCATGTACATGGACTCGACCACCCCTGGCTGGAAGGATCATTACAACATGTTCACCTATGTGACCGAAGAGCTGATAAGTGTAGTAGAGAACAACTTCCAGTTTGTACTTGGCGGGAAACGTGGCATCGCTGGTCATTCCATGGGTGCTCATGGGTCACTTCTATGTGCCCTCAAGAAGCCCGGCTTGTATCTGTCCGTCTCAGGTACTGCACCGGTTGCCAATGCTTCGACCAATGCTGACCACAACACCCCAGGGAGGCCCGGGGCTTATGACACTTATCTGGGCACTGATAAGGAAACGTGGAAACTGTGGGACGTCTACGAGGTGATGAAATCCTATCAGGGACCATCTCAGGACTTCCTGGTTCACATCGGCACCTTTGACGAATTATGGAACAACCTCAAGGTATGGCAGTTGGTTCATGCTGTCCAAGGAAAAGATAACATCAATCTGGACCTCAAGATTAAAGCTGGTTACGGCCATGTGTTCCATTTTGCGATGTCCGTCTTCGAGGAGCACATCAAGTATCATGCCAAGATACTGAATTCCCAGTAAATGACGAATAAAGTACTGAATCAACCGAAATCTAAATCATACATCGACAGCAAGGTGCACAGTATCTGGTACGCTTGAACTTGTAAATATTTTCACCTTATCATTCGAAGGCGACCTGAATCATTCAACGTGATGACGTGTTCTTCCTGATTTAGATTGTGAAGACCAAGGCTGCACACAATGCAACTGCACCATGAAATTCGGAATCTACATACCACCCGTACCTGCTCAAGGGACTGTATCGAAATTTCCAGTCTTATACGTACTACCTGGTCGTGGAAATGAAGTAGAACAATTCGTCTCTTCGGGTTCATATAAGCAAAATGCTTCAGAGAACAACTTGGTCATAGTTGTAACCGACACAAGTCCTCGCGGTATAGAACTACCAAATATTCCTGGGACTGGCCCGGACTCTGGCCCACGCAGTGGCGGTCCCAGCCCTGGGCCTCCCACTGGCCCAGGGAGAGGAAGACGGGAAAGAATCACCTATGGGCCCAGCGCTGGGATGTATATGGACGCCATTATGCCCGGTTGGAAGGACAATTATAAGATGTTTTCCAATGTGACCGAAGAGCTGATACAAGTGGTCGAGAAAAACTTTGACTTCGTACTTCCTGGCAAACGTGGTATCATGGGTCACTCCATGGGTGGTCATGGGTCGTTGCTATGTGCTCTCAAGAGACCGGACTTGTACATGTCTATCTCGAGCTCTTCGCCCGTATGTAATGCGGCCATCAATGAGAGAGACGACGTACCAGGTTCATATGAAATGTATCTCGGCAAAGACAAAGAACTATGGAAGCAGTATGACGTCTACGAGCTGATGAAGTCATATGAAGGTAAACCCTTGGACTTACTGGTCTACGTCGGAACCCGAGACCAGCTGTGGGATGAACTCAAAGTATGGCAGCTTGTGAATGCCCTTCAGGGTAAAGATAATATTAATCTGGACCTGAAGCTGAAGGCTGGCTACGATCACGGCGCCGGTTCTACCCTGAGGACATTTATTGCAGAGCTCGTTGAGAATCATGCCAAAATTTTGAACGCATAGATGTGGGCGTTTCGCTAATATTATAGGGTCTCTTGAAGACTTGAAAATGTTGCATAATGTAGAATTAAAAGAGAACGCACAGCAAGCATATCTAAGTTCCGTGATATGACACAGTTATCTCATTCGGCGCTGCTAGAGATATTTGTCAGGAAACGCCCTCTTTCTATACACCTACAGCTGAGATTTGATTTTTGTAGCAGTTTAGCTTCGGATTCATCACTTCAGTCCAAGATGGCTGACTTGAAAGAAATCAGATCACTCAAGGCGTTCGGCGGTCTCCAGAAAATCTATTCCCACTACAGTCATGTCTGCAAGTGTACCATGAAGTTTGCAATAAACCTGCCACCAGCTGTGGGCCAAGGGAGCGTCAAGAAATTTCCAGTGCTCTACAACCTGGGTGGCAGTGGTAGCGAGGTGATGAGTTTTGTGTCGCAGCCATCTTATCACGAACATGCGGCCGAGAGGAATCTGGTCGTAGTGACCAGCGACTCGAGTCCACGTGACACAGGTATACCTGGCGAGAAAACCAATCTATTCTTTGGCGAAAGTAAGAGCATGTACCTGGACTCGACAACAGCTGGCTGGAAGGATCACTAAAACATGTTCTCCTACCTGACCAGCGAACTGATACAGGTGGTCGAGCAGAACTTCAACTTTGTGCTACCAGGTAGACGGAGTATCATGGGTCGTTCCATGGGTGGTCACGGCTCGCTCCTGTGCGCCCTCAAGCGGTCGGACCTGTACATGTCAGTCTCCGCCTTCTTTCCTGTCGCCAACGCTTCGAGCAATACCGGAGAAACGGATCTGGAGAAGCCTCGAGCATATCTCACCTACTTGGGACCGGATACGGAAGTGTCGAAACAATGGGACGTGTATGAGCTGATGAAGGTCTACGAAGGGAGACAGCTGGACTTGTTGGTGCACGTCGGAACACGTGACCATCTCTGGAGCGAACTCAAGCCTTGGCAGCTGGTCAACGCTGCTCACGGCAAGGACAACATCAATATTGACCTCAAGGCCAGAGCCGGATACGGTCATGATCCCCTATTCGTTGCGACGGTCATTGAAGAGCATGTGAATTATCACGCTGATGTTTTGAATGCTTGAACAGTGAGTGCGCAAGCACTTCGCCTTGTTTTATTAGTTGGGATAAAAGCGTCATAGAAGGGGGAACAAAACAGGACGACATGATCAGCTGGTATTACAGATGTTTGCTATGCTTCGAAAAGACTATACTGCTACAAAAACTAAGAATCTGGCAGCACTCTACCAGCGAGCATTAGACAAAAGAGCAGAACACATGGAGCAGCAAACAGAGTGCTAACCTGTCATTCGATTGGTGAACTAATCAAACGGTTCCTCACTTTCTCACGGTGGAAAGAATCAGTGAGTCAGCTGGAGAAAAGCAGAAACAACTAAAGCCATAAGTAACGAACCCACTCCGCAGCGATGTTGACGGCCAGAACAAAACAGATAGTGAGGGAAAAAAGAGGCGGAGATGACAAAGAGGAGGGGAGAATGAAAAGAGTCAAGACTTGTTGAAACGGTACATGAACGGTCTACTAAAAACTCTTGAAACAACACCTCTAGAGATGGAACTTTATTTTAACCTGTCAAATGTTTTGAAAATATAAGGAATGTGGCTGACTTGACAGCTTAAACTTGAATGCTGGCTTCTAACATAAGCCCTTGAAAAGTAAAACAATGGAAGTGGCTACATCCAGCTAAATGACGAAATCTCGCTTGCACTCCCTCTAAATTTGATAACGGCGGAAAAAACACTTGTTTTCAAATGTTGGCGAATAATTCATATTGTTTCCATCATAACACCTTCAGGGTGAAGTATTTTCTGAGACTTGTATGGGCAACATCATCTGGCACATTTCATCATAAACTCGCTGGATGTGACGGTTGATGTCTTGTAATTTAATGAGCAAGTGTCTTCTTCTTGCCATGAAACGTCCAATGTTAAGAGTCCCGGTAACCTGACAGTCACATTTTCAAAGTTCAGATATTGCCTTAGATGTTTCTTCGTTCCCACAAATGCATCTTGTCAATATTTGGCCAAAACAATTCGGGACGTTCCAGATTTTGAGCCACCCAGCGATATTGCTTGCTGACGCACAGCCAATGCACCAAATTCACTGACTCTGAACAACTATCACTGGTATTTTATTGCAACCATTTCATTTTATCGGCCCAGCAATTTTGGGAAATATCTCCAGCAATAATCTGGAAATCTCTACATCAAATCGGAACCAATTCTGATTCGAAATCTGAAATCTGGTCCAGTCCAGGGTTACCAGCGCGTCTTCAATATTTTTGCGCTGAGTTGCTTAACAACTGATCTGATGTGCCAGTTCAAAATCCATATCTTGATCTTTTTCTTCGAACGAGCAATACAATGATATCTTGAATGTTGAAATTCAAAAAAACAGACGGAGTTAAAACTGTATTATGGTTTTCTCGCTAGAACTTGAAAAGTATTCTCAAAGCTTGTTTCCCTAGTCGTTGTGCTGGTGTGCTTTTGCCTTAAGCAGTGCTCTATGTGTCTCATAGGGCATCCATGCACTTTTCAGGGGTGCGGCATATATACATATAAGAAGACTAATAAGCTAGCGCGCGATGGTGGCCATTTGGTCAGAGGTATGGCGCGGCCTATGGCCGCGCTCTTAGATTGGCTCGTCGTCGGCCCGCTACTCGCGGGCCTCCTCCTCACGTCGCTTCGCTCTGGGTATGGAATTCGTCAGAAATTGGAATCAGAACCTTACATCAGTACGAAAACCTAACCTACTATACTGCTAAGGAAGAACGTTTAGAACCTTTTCAGCTCAGAAACTGATTTGGCGCCATTTTCTTTTACCGACAACAGCTGCTCATGAATCAGCAAATTTTGAGGCGGGGTGTCACTTCATCAGTGCTAATTAGTTTCTTCGCCATCTTATTACTGTCTCCTCTATTCTCAAGACTTTTAAACATAACATTCCTGTCAACAAGTAGAATCAATCCAGCACGACTCGGTCCATAATTATCTGTCCTAGGCTCGCGCCGTCATTAGTCTTCTATATATGCCGCACCCCTGAAAAATGCAGTCCTGCCCTCATAGGCTTCTTCACTGCTCGTTTCGAATTTCTGGGTCTTGCCTTCTCATCTCCCGACGGCTCTGCTAGCTTGTCAGCTTGTCTCATTTTCCAATGCTCTGTTTTCCTGGAAATCATTTGTTTCTTTTTCAGGCAAAACTTACGAATTCACAATAGCTTTAACACGCTCAGGGTTGATTTCAATACCTTCCGGCGTCACCAAGTATCCCAGGCAGACAAGCTTAGTGTAGCCCACCACGGTCTTCTCCAATGAAATCTATATGTCAAACTTCCTCAGTTGTTCAGAAAACCTTTTCGATTCACTAGCATCTCTCCGCTAGTCCTCGCTTGTATCAGGAAATTTTCAATATAATTGATAATGAAACTTTTCATCTCCCAAGGTATCATCTTGTCTACCGCTTGCGAGAAAGGAAATGTCGCGCCCACAAGACTTTGCGGTATCACGTTGTAGCAGTACATACCATCTGAGGTGACAAAGGCAGTTTTCCGCTGATCTTCCTCTCTAAGCGTAATTTCAAAAAATCCGCTTCTTGCATTACAGCAAGTGAAGATGCCCTGCTCTTTCAAAGCCAGTAACAACTCATCAATCAACGGTACGCGATAAGGCTTAGTCGCTGTACATGCATTCAGTGCCCTAAAGTCACTAACAATTCTGACCTCTGTTTTTTCGCATGTTTTCAAACTCCCAGTATAGGTGACTTCCAAAAACTTCCGTCAATCTTCCCGATTATTCCCATGCCCTCCATCTTCTTCAAATCTTCGTTGATTGGCTGACGCATCATTTGACTATTAGGCATCAAGTTCACTTCAACGGGCTAGCCTTCTCAGTGTTTATGCAATGTTCAACAGCTTTGAAACATCCAATGTCATCTTCAAAGAGCCACAAGCATGCTGCTGCTGAAGAATCACTTCACGCAATTCATTCCTGCTTCACTTAATTCCGGATTAATGTCTAACTTGATTCGTTCTTTTCTTGCTCGCTCATTCTGTGCTTTGACGTCGAACAGCTCTAAAACAACATCAACAACTCGTTCTCAAACTAAAATCGAGTCTCGTTTGAACTCTACTCAAATCAAACTCCATTTTAATTTGTCAGGAATGAAAGGAATGTGGCTGACTTGACAGCTTGAACTTGAATGCTGGCTTCTAACAGAAGCAATTGAAAAGAAAAACAATGGAAGTGGCGCCATCCATCCGCCTAATTTGGCTTGCACCGTGACAGCGACCAGACGACAAGTCATGACACAAACAAAAACGTTGACGGAGAATCATGCCAACAATTGAACAAAAACAACCAACTGCCGAAAAACATGGAAACACGAGACAACTAACCAGGACGAATAGACGAAGAAAACAGCACAACAGAGAAAGATGAAGAGGAACATACACGCAACAGTGAAGAGAGAACTTTTCGAACACGAGTACGGCTGCACAGACATAAATTGAACGGATCAGAAGAGACAGAGAAGAACAAGAATAAAGTTGGCATCCGGCTTACAATGGCTGACAATCATTTAACTGTGTCTCAGGTCATCAACGATTTGAGGCCAAAGAACCCTAATCTCGGCAGGCCACCGAAAGCTGGAGCGTGGTGAGTAAAAAGCGCTACGATTCTGAATCGAATATGGTGTGGAGTCCGGCGACGGTTAACAAATCAGAAACAACACAGGTTTTTCTGCTCGGGTTGAAGCATCAAATATGCGTAAAAAGTGCTATGCATAATCATGCTGTTAAATCTCATATACTCAATAAGAAAGTGTCGGAGATGCCGAAAGTTTGTGAAACATATTTCGTATTGCGGGATCGATTTAAATTTCTATTGAAAAGCTAAAAAGTTATTGACAGAGAAAGCTTTGAAGAAAGTTATATTAAACAAAAGTTATCAACAACAGAATAATCAAACAACACATTTTTCTCATATGCATACGGATTTCAAAATCAACGACGTGTATCAGCGATCAAAAATCCAAAAACACATATCTATCAGAAACTTTGCTGCTATACTGAAATTCAAACGTGTGTCCACTTGTAAACGGTGGAAAATCATGTGTCCGTCCCTACTCATCAAAGAGTTTTGAGCATGCGCTGAAAAGATCAGATATCAGAGGAATCAAATTTTGTTCCGCGTGAGAAGTTCGGATTCTTGTGCTGATTAGTTCTTTTTAAATCACTACCATCTGATCGTGTTGAGAAAATGTCAGCAATTTACCTGAAGATTGAGAAGCGGCAAGCGGTGGAACAACAAGTGATGCAGCTGAACTTCGAGCTGGCGAATGATAATTGGCTTCCGCTCGAAGCGTTATCATTGAACACACTTCCGAAGTAACTTTCAAGCTTTGTCTCCGTCAATGAAAACAACAGTTGAAAGTTGCTGTCAACATCGCCGACAAGTTGCTGTCAACATCGCCGACAAGTTGCGTTTTTCGCATTGAAGAGCCGAGAGACATCTCTGTGTGAAATGTGCCGCGGAAGAGAAATTTAGCTGCTAATCGAAGACGCCAAAGCGTATAAGTGTGAATATGTCCAGTGTGGTTGGAATCAAGCGTTTCGAGTGTACATTTTCTACTTTGCTGGACAGCTTTGGCATAGCAGATCAACTAGTATCATGATCGAAGATACTGCAATTTACTCATCCAATCAAGACGAGAGAGAGAGAGAGAGAGAGAGAGAGAGGGAGAAGGTCGAGAGAATCGACAAATGCCATTAAAGATATTGAAAAGTTCAAGGCAATTGAGCAAATGGTAAAGTTCCAATCGAGCAGAAATATCCAGAACCTAGTGGGCGTGCAATATGAGGAATCGGTCCTTAACATTTTTACCCTTCCTCTCACTCTCTCGGATCTGAAAATTTACTTCAAGTTTTGAATATAACGTTTTTCACGTTGTCATAGTTTAGTAGGAAATCATCTGTCAAACTAACAAGTTTACTAAAGACAGAGTTCTTTATAACATGCGTGGTCCGGTTTACTTGCAGTGAGACTAAACCTAGTCGCATGATGAGTTCTCTTCAAGTTAGTGTTGCCTTTTTTAAATTCATGGACCAAAATTAATTTTCATTTATCTAATTTTTGAATCAATTTTCGAAAAAATGGAGAATAAGCAACCAACCTTCAAGTGACGAATAATCAAATAATATTTACCCATGACGGCACTAGTGTCGAGATCCCGTATAGCAATGCCACAAACAAGTTTGAATTTCGTGCTGTTGCTTTTGACAATTAAGAATTTACAAACTAGCGCCTTCTGTTGGCGGTCTTATTGTCAAGATTCTATTCTGACATCAAACTAAAATTAACCATATTTTGGCATTTCCATTCTCTAAGCATTCAAAATATCAGCATGATGAGTTATATGCTCTTTCATGACCGAATTAACAAATTGACCAGTATGACCTTGACCGGCTCTGACCTTGAGGAATAGATTGATATTGTCCTTTCCCTTAGCACCTTTGACCAGCTGCCAAATCTGCAGGGCATCCCAGAAATGGTCAACCGTGCCAATGTGAACCAACATGTCCAGCTGTTTTCCTTGGTACGTCTTCATCAGCTCATGTACGTCCCATAGTTTCCACACTTCCTTATCTAGTCCCAAGCAAGTTTCATAGGTAGTCGGCCTCTCAGGGTTAGACGGCCGATCATTACTTGAAGCATGTGAAACGGGAAAGAAGCCCGAAACTGTCATGTACAGGTCTGACCGCTTGAGGGCGATCATGAGCGACCCGTGAGCACCCATAGAACGACCCATGATACTGCGTTTACCAGGCAGGACAAAGTCAAAGTTGTCCTCGACCACTTGTATGAGCTCCTTGGTGACATAGGAGAACATGTTATAGTGGTCCTTCCAGCCAGGTGTCATGGCGTCGATGTACATGCTCCGCCCTTCTCCGAAGAACCGCGGGTCTTTCTCGTAACCGGTGTCACGTGGACTCGTGTCGCTGGTCACGACCACCAGGTTCCTCTCGGCCGCATATCGGTGGTAAGTTGACTGCTTCACGAACCTGACCACTTCCCAGCCACTGCCGGCCAGGTTGTAGAGCACAGGAAATTTCTGAACGCCCCCTTGGGTTGCAGCTGGCGGTATGTATATCCCAAACTTCATGGTACACTTGCAGACATCACTGTAGTGAGAATAGATTTTCTGGGCCCCGCCGAAAGATTTCTCCGATGACAATTCCTTCAGGTCAGCCATCTTGTTGACAGACAAGAATGAAGGGATCGTTGAAATATCACCTAGTTATAAGTGTAGACAAGGGGGCGTCTCTGGCCGATCATTTCCAGGTGCGATAGTGTCCGCGATAACAGTGTCAGCGGTAATGCAACGTCAGCGGAACAAAATTCTATGAGACTTGATAAGCAATTCTTACTGACCATAAAGTTTCGAAACATGGTTCCGACTGGTTAGAGGTGGTCACGGTCGGTTCCGCAGGAATCAGATTGACACTCATTTACGCCCCTTGTGATGCAGAAAACCGGCATGTTTTAGCCGTATCTGTCATTCTTATCTCAACCACCACCACCTGAACAAGCGTTTCTGTATTAACGCCCCCTTTTATACACCCACAGCTGAGCACAACACGATTCATACCGGGACTCCGTGACCGATCACTCCATTCCAAGATGACTGACTTGAAAGAAGTATCATCGGTGAAATCGTTCGACGGCTTCCAGAAAATCTATACTCACCGCAGCGATGTGTGCAACTGTGTCATGAAGTTTGGAATATACATACCGCCAGGTGTCGCCCAAGGGGTGGTCAAGAAATTTCCCGTCCTCTACAACTTGGCCGGCAGTGGCTGGGACGTGGTCAAGTTTTTGAGGCAGCCATCTTACCACCAGTATGCGGCCAAGATGAACCTGGTGGTGGTGGTGAGCGACACGAGCCCACGTGACACCGGCTACGAGAAGGACAAGCGCTACTTCGGCGACGGGAGGAGTATGTACATGGACTCCGTGACCGAGGGCTGGAAGGATCACTATAATATGTTCTCCTATATCACCAAGGAGCTCATACAGGTGGTCGAGGACAACTTTGACTTTGTCTTGCCCGGGAAACGTAGCATCATGGGCCGCTCAATGGGCGGCCATGGGTCACTCCTTATCGCCCTCAAGCGGCCAGACCTGTACATGTCGGTCTCCGCCTTCTTCCGGTGGCCAATGCGTCCATCAATCCCGTTGAACTGGACAAGAGGCGGCCGGCTACGTACCAGGTTTGCTTGGGCCCAGATATGGAGACGTGGAAGCAGTGGGACGTGTACGAGCTGATGAAGGCCTACGAGGGACGACCCCTGGACCTGCTGGTCCACATGGGCGCAGCTGACCGCCAGTGGGACGGCCTGAAGCCCTGGCAGCTGGTCAAGGGTGCCAAGGGCAAGAAAAATCTCAATTTGCTGTTCAAGCTGAGACGTGGTCAGGGTCACACTGCCGAGTTCTGTCTGTCGGTAATGGAAGAGGTCATCACGTACCATGTGAATATTTTGAATGCCAAGGAATGAAACATTCTGTCACCTGATATTCGGCAGGGTTATTTTTATATAATTTCGAAAGCCTAAGAATTATATGGAGTATTATCGCTTCAGTCCATGTAAGGCAAATTCAAATCGAATCAAATTCAATCAGTCAGCCGTTCCAGTGAAAGAGAGGGTGAAACGGGCAATTTTTTCAGCTCCAGTTGTGGACGGCGTTTGCTTTGCCCGTTCACACCGCCAGGTGGCGCGTTGAGCTATTGAGACGTGGACAACTTGCTGCCGATTAAAAAGGTCTACTATACTTGCTCCGAGCGGACTAAAGCCGATCAACGAGTATGGGCGGAAAACCTAACCTTCCTCTCCTAGTACACTTCACCGTGCGCAGAGGGCGCAACCTGCCTCCAGCTGGGTACAGCCAGCTTGACGACACCTAAACCTCTGTCACTCTGCGCATGCGCTAAGACTGAATCGTTAAAGAAATGACCTCAATGGGAACATCAAGATTGACAGCTATTTTGTTCTTTAATCAGTTTCACATGAGCAAGGGGAAAAACTATTGCAAAAATGCTACATGTGTGTATCATGTGCACTACTTTGTCACAAGGGATGTACCAAACTTGTTGGCAGAAAGTTTCATTTTATTTTCATTACTCGTATGATTTGTTTCGCAATAGACAAAAATTGATGTGGAAAAACAATGGCCGCAGTAGGTGTTGCCGATTTATGGAGAGATTTGCAAATACTTTCTGCTTGAATCTCTGCAATATCTGGGCACTGAGTATTGTTTCTTCATCTCCTTGAATCCCGTAGTTTCATATTGTTTTCAGATAATCGAGTTGTTTTTCTCATACCCAACTGAGCGAGAAACCGTCCAGAATCCAAAATGGCCGACCTGAAAGAAATATCATCATTCAAATCCTTCGGTGGTCATCAAAAATTATTTTCTCATCGCAGTGAAGTATGCAAGTGTACCATGAAATTTGGTGTCTACATACCAGCTGCAGCCACTCAGGGGACCATTTCTCGATTTCCGGTTCTATATTTCCTTCCCGGCCTGGGAAACGTAGCGGAGCAATTTGTGAAGTCAGCGTCATATAAGAAATATGCATCCGAGCACAAGCTGGTCGTAGTTGTCTCTGACACCAGCCCGCGTGGCATCGACCCGCCCGCTAGCTCTCAAAATGCTGGTCGTCCCGCTGTTGACCCACAAACTGGACCGCCGACTGGTCCGCCGACTGGCCCACCAACTGGCCCACCGACTGGCCCGCCGACTGGCCCACCACCTGGTGGCCGTGATGGCCCAGCGGGCGGAAGAGGAAGGCCTCAAATGTTTGGCAATAGCGCTGGAATGTATATGGACGCCATTACCGATGGCTGGAAGGAAAATTATAATATGTTTTCCTATGTGACCAAGGAGCTGATACAAGTGGTCGAGCAAAACTTCGACTTCGTACTTCCTGGCAAACGTGGTATCATGGGTCACTCCATGGGTGGCCACGGGGCGCTGCTATGTGCCCTTAAAAGGCCCGACTTGTACCAGTCCATTTCGAGCTCTTCGCCCGTTTCGAACGCTTCAGCCAACGAAAGAGACGACACACCTGGTTCATATGAAATATTTCTTGGGAAAGACAAACAGCTGTGGAAGCAATATGATGTCTACGAGCTGATGAAGTCATATGAAGGAAAACCCATTGACTGTCTGGTTTATATGGGGACCCAAGATAGGCTTTGGTCGCAGCTGAAAGTATGGCAGCTTGTGAACGCCATTCACGGTAAAGAAAATATAAATCTTGACCTTAATCTGAGAGCGGGCTACGATCACGACAGTAACTATTTCCTTCGCTCGTTCATGGAAGAACATATTAAGTATCATGCTAGTATTCTGAACTCTTGAACATATCTGTGTCTTTTTCGGCCATGTTAGTATCGGAACCTTTTTTCTTTAGTGTCAAGATGACTTCATTTGATTAAAGTATTTTGGCGCCATTTTGGATGTTCATCACCTACGGCATAGGCTAGCAGTGAGCCGGGCGACTTTTACGCCACCCGTGCCCGCTGGCGAAACTAGGCCCAAAATGGACCCAACTGGGTTCACCCTTCAGTTTGCACTGACATCTAGAGGTCATGCAATCAGCTGATAATCAGTAAAACCTGCTGAAGAGACGGTCCCTGAAGCATTGCATAGATAATGACAAAATACAATGCAGCTGATAAGTGACAACAGTAGCTGTGGTAGAAAAGAAACGCCACTCTTTGCTCAGCTAGTCAAGATGGCGGACCTCAAGCAACTGTCAGCTACCAAATGCTTCGGCGGTCAACAGAAAGTGTACTCGCACACGAGTGCCGTGTGCAAAAGTTCCATGAAATTTTCCATCTACGTACCACCGGCAGTGACGGAGAAACCGGAAGCCAAGTTCCCAGTGGTCTACTTCCTGGCTGAACTTCATTCGAATATCAACGAGTTCCCAACTCTTTCCGGTTTCCAGCGATTCGCCGCAGAAAACAACCTGGTCGTGGTGTCCCCTGACTCGAGTCCCCGAAATACCGGCATTCCGGGCGAAAAGGACGAAGACGTATTTTACGGCCAAGGGGCCAGCTGGTACTTGGACGCCATTACCGATGGCTGGAAGGACCACTACAATATGTTCACCTATGTGACTGAAGAGCTTATCTCTGTTATAGAACAGAATTTCAAGTTCGTCCAAGCGGGCAGGCGGGGCATCATGGGTCACGCCATGGGTGGTCATGGGTCGCTCATATGTGCCCTCAAGAAGCCCCAGCTGTACCAGTCCGTCTCCAGCATGTCCCCTTGCTGCAATGTTTCGGCAAATGGCGGCGACATGGATGTGGCATACGTGAAGTATTTGGGATTCGATAAGAATATTTGGAAACAGTGGGACGTCTCTGAGCTGATCAAGACATTCAAAACTCAAAATATGGACATACTGGTCGACATTGGGTCATGTGACGCGCTATGGGAGTGCCTGATGGTATGGCAGCTGGTGACCGCCTCTAAGGGTCAACAGAAGCTCAACCTTGACATCAACGTACGAGGTGGTTATGATCATGAATATGACTTTGTAGCTTCTTTCATTGAGTCCCAGCTGAAGTATCATGCCGACATTTTGAACAGTGCAGCCTAGATGGAAAATGGCGGCCGCCTACAGGTGGGCGTTTTCGCTGTCTTAGTTCCACTGAGTGGTTTTCTGATTAAACTGTATGACGATGAACATACGCCCCCTTGAAAATGTTTTGTTCTGATGAGAAGCCAGATATACGAGTAAATGTTTATTCTTATCTTGAGAGATTACAATTCAGCACCCCTATTTTTTCTACAGTGTAGAAGTATTCCAGTGACAAAGATGGCCGACCTGAAAGAGCTGGCGTCGCATAATTATTTCGGTGGTCAACAGAAGCTATATTCCCATGCCAGTGCGATTTGCAAATGTACCATGACATTCTCCGTCTACGTACCACCAGCCGTCGTGGGGACCGTTTCCAAAGTTCCAGTGCTGTATATTCTCGGCGGCTTGACTTCGACTCCCGAAGGCTTCGGCTCCAGGTCAGGCTTCCAGAAATATGCAGCTGAAAACAACCTGGTGGTAGTGACCCCTGACTCCAGTCCCCGGGACACTGGACTTCCGGGGGAAAGCGACAGGAATATGTTCTATGGTCATGGGGCCGGGTTTTACATGGACGCCATGACACCTGGCTGGAGTGAGCACTACAATATGTTCTCATATGTGACCAAAGAGCTGATATCCATAGTTGAGCGCAGCTTTGACTGTGTACTTCCTGGTAGGCGTGGCATCATGGGTCATTCCATGGGTGGTCATGGGACACTTGTATGTGCGCTCATAACCCTGACCTTTATTCATCTATATCATGTTTGGCTCCGGTCACGAATGCATCTAGCGACGGTCCCTCTCAGGCAGCATATGAAAAATATCTAGGGGCCGATAAGGAAGTGTGGAAGCAATGGGATGGCTATGAGCTGCTGAAAGCTTATCAGGGACGACCCCTGGACATCTTGGTACACATTGGAACCTTTGACCAGCGGTGGGAAGACCTCAAGGTGTGGCAACTAGTTCATGCCACTCATGGTAAAGATAACGTCAACCTGGACCTCAAGGTACACGCCGGTTACGATCACATGCTTCAGTTTGTCGCTACTTTTATCGGATTTCACATAAAGTATCATGCAGATATTCTGAACAAAAAGTAAATCTATGATTGAGTGTCACGGGGACTGTCTCTAAAAAATAAAGTGGAAGAAACTGAAGCTGTCTTAATTCGAACCCATCTTCTTTACAACTAGTGATGGGAACGGTTGAAATATTTTAGTTTTAGTTTAGTCGTTAGTTTAGTTGTCATTTTCTCATTAACCGTTTAGTTTAGTCGATCAAAATCCTTAGGTTTAGTTCTTAGTTTTAGTCGGAAATTTTCTTTAGTTTTAGTCTTAGTTTTTAGTTTCCCATGTTGAGTCTATGGAGGAAAGATTTCGGAATATCCATCACTTCCATGAATCTCGTGATTTTCGGATTTTTCTATGAAATTTCGACTAAAAAACTAAATCTTAGTTTAGTCGGTCTCGAGATTTTAGTTTTTTAGTTAGTTTGAGAGTCTTGGTTTTAGTTTTAGTCCGGTTAACCGACTAAAACTGCCATCACTATTTACAACCTTTCAACGAGCTAACTATTCCGCTCTTGTGTTGTTTTTTATACAAACGGTCCCCGGAGCACATTCGTCAGATTGCTAACACATGACTCTTCTGAGCAGGACTGTGAAGGACATTTTTCGAAATGTTACGTCGGCTAGATTTAAATCTAGTTTTACCATACCATCAGGGTATGACTTGAAGGAAGTGTGTTCGAATAGACGCCATGGCGGTTATCAAAATGTTTACTCTCACGCCAGTTCAGTTTGCAACTGTACTATGAAGTTCTCTACATTCCACCTGTTGCTATCCAAGGGACCGTTTCGAAATTGCCTGTTCTGTATTTCCTGCCTGGCCTCAGGAAAACTGTCGAAGAATATAGTTCAAGGTCAATATATCAGCAATATGCTGCCGAACATGGTCTAGTTGTCGTATCACCGGACACAAGTCCTCGGGACACGGGCCTGCCGGGTGAAAATGATGACAACATCTACTACGGCCATGGGGCAGGAATGTACATGGACGCCATGACACCTGGCTGGAAGGATCATTACAACATGTTTTCCTATGTGACCAAAGAGCTGATTGATGTAGTAGAGAATAGCTTCGACTTCGTGCGGCCCGGTCGACGAGGTATCATGGGTCATTCCATGGGTGGTCATGGGTCACTGGTGTGTAGCTTGAAGAGACCTGACTTGTATCTGTCCATTTCGTGCTCTTCGCCCGTATCTAACGCCTCCACAAATGGTGGCGAGAAGGTGGCATCGTTCGAAAACTATCTAGGGACCGATGAAGAAGTGTGGAAAGATTGGGACGCAGCTGAGCTCATTAAATCTTACAAAGGACCACCCCTTGACTTGCTGGTCATGATTGGTTCATGTGATCATATCTGGCATGACCTCAAGGTTTGGCAGCTGGTCATGGCGACGTACGGCAAAGAGAACATCAACATGAACCTCATGATAAAAGCCGGCCACGACCACAGTCACACATTCGTGACTTCATTCATCGAGCAACACATCAAGTATCATTCTGAAATTTTGAACTCCAATTAACAGCACGGTATCTCGGAAAAGTTGCATGTCATCATCAAGACCTTCGCATCAATTGATTCAAAGCCATCTATGTTGAGCTTGGTCTCATTGCAGTTGGTTACTGTCTGTGTTAAGTGCCACTTGAAAATATTTAGCGACGGCCTTGACGGATCATCTCACTCATCGGACAATCATTGTGATAATAAGGAAACGGCCCCTTCTTGATCGATAAAACGGTTTGACTCTCACTGAAATGCTGTGATACGTTCTGCATCTTAGTTGCTTACATCGTGACTGACGTATCTAGCATCACCTCGCCTAAAGATGGCCGACTTGAAAGAAGTGTCCTCTTCTAAATTTTTCGGTGGCCATCAGAAAATATTCTCTCATACCAGTGTTACCTGCAAGTGTTCCATGCAATTTTCCATCTACATACCACCTGCAGCTCAAGGGACCATGTTGAAATTTCCGGTTCTATACAACCTGGCTGGCCTGAGTGCCACTATTCAGGATCCGATAACCGAGTCCGGTTTCCAGCGGCATGCAGCCCACCACCGTCTAGTGGTAGTGTGTCCCGACGTCACTCCCCGGAACACGGGTCTGCCGGGCGAAAATGATGACAACCGGTTCTACGGAAATGGAGCGGGCTTCTACATGGACGCCATGACACCCGGATGGAAGGAGCATTACAACATGTTCTCTTACGTAACCCAGGAGCTGATTGAGGTCATTGAGAACAACTTCGCCTTTGTCAAGCCTGGTAGACGGAGTATCATGGGTCACTCCATGGGTGGTCATGGAGCGTTGCTATGCACCCTGAAGAGACCCGACCTGTACCTGTCTACATCTTGTTTGGCGCCAGCTTCGAATGCATCGACTGCCGACGGTCTCAAGGATGCCTATGAGAAATATTTAGGGACCGATAAAGAATTGTGGAAACACTGGGACGTCTCTGAGCTGGTAAAGAGCTACCAGGGACCGTCTCTGGATTTTCTAATAGACTTTGGTACCTGTGACGAGTTTTGGGAAGGTCTCAAAATTTGGGAACTAGTCCGGGCCACCCATGGTAAAACTAATATCAATGTTGACCTCAAGCTGCGGGCTGGCTATGACCATAATGTTGGTTTAGAAGCTACCTTTTTTGGCAACCATTTTGAATACCATGCCAATGTTTTGAACCAGTGACGTAATTCAACGATTTGCGCATGACCTGTGGGAACTATTTTTCATATATGCACCGACTAGTTTTGAACTTTGAACAAATGACAACACCATGTTTCAAGTCATGATTTAGTGCATATATCATCACATCAGCGAAATTATTCCGAGTAGTATATAATCTATTTAGGACAGCGTTCATTTGGTACACCGCACATTGTATCTCTAAAGCCTGAGACCAGGTCATCAAAGATTGCTTCTCTTTCGACTCTTGATGACGTCATGTTGTAGAAGTGTAGATATCATGGCAGACAAGTTGCGGTCGCCATCCTGGTGATGCAACGCAAGTATATCGTGACGCAAATTGACACCAGGCTCGTTGCACAACATATACGCCAGTGCGAAATCCATCACAGCAGGGGGCACGTTGCACTGTGTCACAGCTTCCGGCTTGACCACCTTTTCCAAGTCGTCCAGCATACCATTCAAGTGGTCAAGCACCCTTTCGGGAACTCTGTGTTTCCAGTACATTTTCTTGACCGCCATTGCATCATCTCTGCTATAAGTTCCATAGCACGTGTTCATGGTATTCGTGAAGTCAGTGGCTTCATCCTCTGGCAATCCGTCTCTCAACTGCAAAGCCAGGGGCAAGAAAATGTTATGGATTTCACCACTGAGAATATCGTCACAGGCGCCCTCTGGTGTCATGTCTCTCAAGTCATCAGCGACGCAGAGTATTGCGCTGATCTGAAAGAAATAATAGCGACAGGGATTCAAGGGCACTGACTGATAACATGCACAGAGTCGGGCAAACTCGAATACCGCGAGCATATACTGTTCAGAGCGGAACCAGTTGAAGGATCTCAGGGTGTCCATGGTGGCGCCATCTATGGGAACGTTCGTCTTACTTCCAGTGCCTCGGGCGTTGGCCTCGGCCAGCCATGAATGGTAGGTGAAGTAATAATTGCACCGTCGAGCATAGTCATCCAGCTGCTCACCCAAGGCGCCATGACAGGGGTGGTCCTTGGGTACGATGTGCTTCAATACCAGCTTAGCCATATCGGTGGCCACGAGAATGTCATTAGGGGTCGAAGTCGAGTGGTCAAGGTGCCAAGCTCTACTTCCGCCCCTATTGTCCGAGTGGTCAAACATGTCGTCCCTAACACTGGTGGTGGTGGTGACCCACTCCAGGGCAGTGCACACTGCATATACGAGGCGCATGTGGCCAGGGGTCTGATATTCAGGGGTCGTTATGCGCCGATAGAAGTGAATCACGACCGCCGAAGAGAAGTGATTGTGCCACGTTTTCCAGGATTTCGCTATCTGTGTTGAGTATTAAACATATCACGTGTGAGCATGGCATATTTTTGAGTCATCACTCACGAGACAGTTCAGAGCGAACAGCTGTGGAAAAGTTTGGGACTGATTGAATATTGAAATATAGAGTACAGATGAATTTGAGCTAATTAAAACTCACGAAGCCTTTTCTAATTTCGAGCTCTCGTTGAGAATTATTCAACGGTCCCGACCTTTTTACAGCTGTCTGCTCTTCACTGCCTTGATTACTTACATATTGGCACCAAGACTGATTGATGGCCACAACAGCTGGATGAGTGATCTCGCCGCCGACCGGAATGGAGGCCAATTCTTCGAACACCTTGACCAGCTGATCTTGAATCTCATCTTCAATCGATGAAACTGTAATATCAGTTTCGTTAAGGTCAAATCGAGTCTTGGTCAGATTTTCTAGAGGGTAGGCGACTGGGCCGCCATCTTTGTTGAACTTTGTCACAAAGTCAAACAGCGAGTGATTCTCGTAGTCAAGAAATTTGACCAATCTTTGAGGCATGGTCAGGAAGTGATATACGTGAGAGACCAACACCTTTGCTTTTATAGGGTGTAGCCAGGGAATGTTAATATTACGATGCTAAAAAATGGTTTATTGGCAAACCGGAGATTTATGGCTTTCAAATATACTTCCTATTCGAAATGAACGGGAATTTGAAAGCAACCAACTGACTGCTCCACCGACAATTAGAACTAATCCGATAGGCGGCATTCAAAATTGTAGCAGCTTCAATACATATATGTGTCATTTAACTTAGCTTGCGCAGTTCGAATTTCGGAGCAAATTCTAGTTCGCAGCAATCAGCTGGTTGCTCTCAAATTCCCATTCATTTCGAATGGGAAGTATAGCCGTCAATAGAATAGAGTGACAAACATACACGTGTCACAGACCAGGTATAGGTCACACGTTTTGGAAAAGTTGTAAATATTGATGTCGAAAGAATTCCAGGGAATTATTTCTACAGAATTCTTTTCAGGATAAATAGATTTTTGTGAACAAAACAAACACCAGATCAGTCATTGTCAATATTTTAGATTAAAAGCTGAGCCAATGTGCTGAGTTGAGCCTTTCACAGCTTCAGTTGATGAACATGGTTTGATGATGAAAGTCTGCGGTTTCGTCAAAGGCAAGAGAAGACGGGAGTATCATTCATAGTTGCCGCCACAGGACAATATTATTAGCAGTGCTAAAAATCAATTTCTTGCAATTGCAATTTTTCCAAAAACCAAAACTATTTTCAGATTAAATACATTTGAAAGTGTCTTGATATTCTTAAAATTCAATCGCCGATGAGACGCGGCACTAGTTTCCTGGCCAGCGCCATCTTACGGAACGTATCCGAACCAGGTTCACCTGAACAGCTGTTGCTGCTGTTGCGAGACAAGCATCTGTGTTACCTCTTCGTGTGTTACCATCATAAAGACAGTCACGGCAATGACTTCTCGTAATTCCTAAGAAACTCTAATTGGCCTCGGGCTGGCCCGCCCATCTCAGCCCAGGGACCAGTCATTCAGGGGTGCAGAACAGATATAAATAGGATTCGAACGAAAAGTGTATTGAAGTCACCCAAGATGGCTGAACTGAACCAGGTGTCTTCGGCCAAATGCTTCGGCGGCCATCAGAAAGTGTACTCTCATCCCAGTGTGGCCTGCAAGTGTCTAATGAAATTCTCCATCTACGTACCACCGGGTGCTGAAGGGACTGTCTCCAAATACCCAGTCATCTACCACCTTGCTGGTCTCACGTCTACCATTGACAGTTTCATCACCAAGTCGGGATTCCAGAGGTATGCAGCTGAACATGGCGTCGTGGTGGTGTCCCCTGATGTCAGTCCCCGTGACACTGGCCTTCCTGGTGAAAATGATGGCAACGCCTTTTACGGCCATGGGGCCGGATTCTACATGGACGCCATGACACCTGGCTGGAAAGACCATTACAACATGTTCTCTTACGTGACCCAAGAGCTGATCGAATTAGTGGAGAACAATTTTGCTTTTGTGAAACCCGGTCGACGCGGAATCATGGGACACTCTATGGGTGGTCATGGGACTATTTTATGTTCACTCAAGCGTCCCGACATGTACATGTCAAGGTCATGTTTGGCACCAGTGGTCAATGCATCTATCAATGCCCCCGAAATGGTCATGTACGAAAAGTACCTCGGGCCAGATAAAGAACTATGGAAACAGTGGGACCCTTCAGAGGTGGTCAAGAGTTACAAGGGACCGCCAGTAGACCTACTGGTGGACATTGGGTCATGTGACCAGCACTGGGAATCCCTCAAGATCTGGCAACTGGTCAAGGCCACGAAAGGAAAGGAGAATGTTAACCTGGACTTCAACATACATGCCGGATATAACCATGACTACGAGTTCGTGGCTACCTTTATGGGCCGTCATATTGAGTACCATGCAAATATTTTGAAACAGTAATTGTGTCGCTAATCCAGTTGCACAATATAAACGACACCCGGTTTAATCGATCAAAAAATGCCGCACAATGGTTTGCTCAAAAGTTAGCCAAGTCAAGTGTAAACTTGTTGCTTCCATAAAAGAGTGCTCATACCACTTGAGAGACGGTCCCCAAAGCAAGGTCTTCAAGTTGTTCAACTTTGCTCAAGGCCATGTTAGGAATCACTTACTGCCTCATATTCCTTAATAGACTAGATACACTTACACAGAAAGTGGTAGCTGCACTTTTGAAGCTTGTTGGGCAAGATGGCCGACCTTAAAGAAGTTTCTTCCTCTAAATGCTTCGGTGGCTTCCAGAAAGTGTTTTCTCACACTAGTTTGGTATGCCGGTGCCCCATGGTATTCTCCATCTTCATACCACCTATCGCTGAGGGGGCCGTTTGTAAATTGCCAGTCATTTACAATCTTGCTGGCCTCACTTGTACCGTAGATACTTTCATTACCAAGTCGGGCTTCCAAAAATATGCTGCCCAGCACAATGTAGTGGTAGTGTCCCCAGATGTCAGTCCCCGGGACACGGGTATACCGGGCGAGAGCGATGATAACCGGATGTACGGCCATGGGGCTGGCTGGTACTTGGACGCCATGACACCTGGCTGGAAAGACCATTACAATATGTTCTCTTACGTGACCCAGGAACTGATCAAGGTCATTGAGAACAACTTCACCTTTGTTGAGCCCGGTAGACGGGGTATCATGGGTCATTCCATGGGTGGTCATGGGGCGTTGCTATGTGCCCTCAAGAGACCCGGCTTTTACCAGTCAGTGTCTAGCTTGTCTCCGGTGGCCAGTGGCTCAACTAGTGGTGGTATAAAGGATGTATTTGAGAAATACCTCGGACCGGATCCGGAAGTGCTGAAAAAGTGGGACGCGTGTGAGCTGATTAAAAAGTATGAGGGACCGTCTTTGGACATCCTGGTTGACATTGGGTCAGTTGACCATCACTGGGAGTCGCTGAAAGTGTGGGAACTGGTCCGCTCCACTCATGGTAAAGACAATATCAACATTAACTTAAAAATACGTGCTGGCTATGATCATGATTACCATTTTGTATCATCCGTTATCGGATGTCATATGAAATATCACGCAGAAATTCTGAAGTCTAACGCTCAGTGATACTAATGCCAAGTTGAGCTATGTTAGCAAAAATTTCGGAATTAAAACTCACCAATCCTGTTACAGGAAGTGGGTCATTGAGAAGACCTGAGAGAAAAATGGCTGCCTTGGCGGTACATTCAGGCCCTAAATAAAATGACCCCTGAATGTGAACTTTGCCGCGCAGCTTGCCGAGCCGTTCCTTCAAGGTCAAGTCTCACTAATTTCCTCCAGCTGTCTCAAGGTCGTTGCCGTCTTTTATTTTTCTGTTTTGTTGTCTTACAGTTTTACTTCAGCTGCCGAGTGACTGAAACGGTGCTTAAATTCGAGATGGCCGACTTGAAAGAATTGTCGTCGACTAAGTCGTTCGGTGGCTACCTCAAGTCATTTTCGCACGCCAGTGCGGCATGCAAGTGTCCCATGAAGTTCTGCATCTACATACCACCCGGTGCTGAAGGGGCCGTCGCAAAATTTCCGGTTGTCTATTACCTGCTTGGCCTCACGACGGTTCCGGAAGTTTTCATCACGGAACTCGGCTTCCAGAGGTATGCGGCTGACCACAAAGTGGTGGTAGTGGCCCCTGACGTCAGCCCACGTGACACTGGTATTCCGGGCGAAAGTGACGAAAACATCTACTATGGTCAAGCGGCGGGTTGGTACATGGACGCCATGACACCCGGCTGGAGTGACCACTATAACATGTTCTCCTACGTGACCGAAGAGCTCATAGACGTGATTGAGAACAACTTCTCCTTCGTCAAGCCGGGTCGCCGGAGTATCATGGGTCACTCCATGGGTGGTCATGGGGCGTTGCTATGTACCTTGAAGAGACCCGACCTGTACCTTTCTACATCTTGCTTGGCCCCAGTCGCGAATGCATCGGCTACCGATGACATAATTCCGGCATACGAGAAGTATCTCGGGGACAGTAAAGAAATATGGAAGGAATGGGACCCTTCCGAGCTGATGAAAAGTTACCAGGGACCGTCTCTCAATATTATGGTTGACGTTGGCTCGCGGGACGAGTTTTGGGATACGCTGAAGATCTGGCAGCTGGTCAAAGCTATGCACGGTAAAGACAACGTCAACCTTGACCTGAAGGTGCTGGGCGGGTATGACCATATGTACAACTACGTAGCTACTGTTATACCGAGTCATATTGAATACCATGCTAAAATTCTCAACGAATAATGGTATAAGTTAGCCTCATAGAAGGCAATGGCATGCTGACAAGCGCAAATATTTTAATACTCTAAGAGCTTGTACCTACATGTCACAACTCTGATAAACTCACTCAGTAGTGATGGTCATCATGTTCATAATTTCATCAAAAGGCTTTATCCGACAAAGTCATATAAGCGCGTGATCTATGGAACGCACTTTGTATTGACTCATCCAAGATGGCCGCTGTTCAAGAGGAAACAGTGTGCCGAATATGTCGCGAAACAGGGACAGAGGTCACTCTGCGGAACCCGCTCCTGTCGCCATGTTTGTGCCGGGGCACCAGCGGGCACGTGCACCTCATTTGCCTGGAGCACTGGGTCCGGGCATCGGGCAAGGACACGTGTTCCATATGCAAGGCCCAGTATTCAGGGGTCATCGTCGAGCTGTCCAGGCCCAACTTTGCCGAGTTCCTACTTGACCACCATTTTGTCGGCGGGCAAAATTTGGGCCTGTTTGTGGGCTCAGTGGCCATCACCATTGGTCTCTGTCTGTCCAAGGACGTCGTGGGCCGGACCACGGGCTACTTGGCAGCGTGGTCAATGTTCGACTACCTCATGGCCGAGTATTGTGACCGAAAGCTCAGAATAAAGGTCAGGCTCATAAACCAACAATAAAACCCGGGGGACCGTGTTCAAACTTCCATAACTGATAAGAGTAGCTTATTATCTTGTTTGCGCCTTCCTGTCAGCTTCCTATGAGCGTCACGTGACGTGTCCATAGCAACTGGTTTAGCGTCTACTACAGTCATGTGCTCGGACATGGGATTCATATAACTTCCCGCCTCAGTTACAGGCAATGAAGGACGTTTCTTAGCTTGTGTTGCATTTGCAAAATACTTCACATAGGTATCATCTACGAGAAACAATTACTTTTCAATATGACCGAATTAGAGGAACTGTCCTCGTCAAAGTGTTATGGCGGCTTTGTTAAGTCATATCGCCACCAAAGTGAAATGACAAACTGTGTGATGAAATTTTCAATGTTCATACCACCGCAGGTTGACCTGGATTCAACTAGTGGTCAGCCCACTAAGCTGCCCACTCTGTTCCTTTTAGCCGGTATAACATGTGACCACTTGACCATGGTCAACGAAACCCAGTTCCAAGAGTATGCAGCTGAACATGGTGTGGTCGTAGTGTGCCCGGACACCAGCCCGCGGAATACCGGCATACCGGGCGAGTCCAATAGTGATATCTACATGGGCCATGGGGCAAGCTATTATCTTGATACAACTAGCGACAAGTGGCGCCCTCATTACCAGATGTTCAGCTATGTCACCAACGAACTTTTCCGTTTACTACGGAGCCATTTTCCTTTTGCTGACACCGAGAGAACGGGCATCTGTGGGCCGTCCACTGGTGGTCATGGGTCACTCATGATGGGCCTCAAGCGGCCCGACCTGTTCAAGTCAGTGTCAGCCATGTCCCCACTTTCCTGTGCCAGTAATTCGGGACGACCATTCCAAGATGGCGCCTGGGCAGAGTACTTTGGTCCCGACAAAGAGACATGGAAGGCCTGGGACGCCTCGGCGCTGCTAACTGCTTACCAGGGACCGTTTCGTGAGTTCAAGCTGACCATCGGCTCCTGCGACCCCAAGTGGGTGCATCTTCAAGTATGGGAGTTCGTCAAGGCAGCCGGGGGTCATCCTCAAATTAAACTTGTACTCAATGTTGAAGATGGCTACGATCACGACAAGAGCTTCTTCGTCAAGTCTTTCATTGGCGAACATATTGCCTATCATGCTAAAATCCTGAAAGCCTTGAAATAGATATTCTTTACTGTTTTTCTCACTGAACGCATAATCAGGTCTCAAGTGTAGTAATATAGATTGTACAAAACCCCACTTGTTCCGTAATATTAATTCAATGAATGAAGTATGAATCTAGACTTGTTGAGTGCAATTGACGAGATTTGTATCATTCTAGACACCGGTTCAAGGTTACAAGTATCAATTTATACGTGATTCTGTTTCCTTTCCTCTTGAATTGCTTACTTGACTTGTAGAAAGAGTTGCCGCAGAGTTGCTTTCTGTGAAATTCAAAATGGCCGACCTAACGGAACTGTCCTCGAGCAAATCGTTCGGTGGTCACTTAAAGTTGTTTTCTCATGCCAGTGAGGTGTGCAAGTGTAAAATGAAGTTCGCTATCTACCTACCACCTGGAACGGAAGGGACCGTCTCCGAATTTCCGGTTATCTACTACCTTCCAGGGCTCACTGAGGCTCCGATGGACGATTTTATCACGAGTGTTGGATTTCAGAGACATGCTGCTCAGAACAAGGTGGTGGTAGTCGCACCCGACACAAGCCCACGTGACACCGGTATTCCGGGTGAAGCGGATGACAATATCCTCTATGGCCACTCGGCAGGCTGGTATGTGGACGCCATGACACCCGGCTGGAGGGACCATTACAATATGTTCTCTTACGTAACCCAGGAACTGATTGACGTCATTGAGAACAACTTCAAGTTCGTAAAGCCTGGTCGACGGAGTATCATGGGTCATTCTATGGGCGGTCAGGGGGCGTTGCTGTGTACCTTGAAGAGACCCGACTTGTACCTTTCAACGTCTTGCATGGCGCCGGTTTCGAATCCTTCGGACATTGGCAATTTCGAGATTGCATATGAGAAGTATCTAGGGGCCGATAAAGAATTGTGGAAACACTGGGACCCCTCCGAGCTGATGCAAGCTTACCAGGGACCATCTCTCGATTTTCTGGCTGACGTCGGGTCATGTGACGAGTATTGGCATGATCTAAACATTTGGCAGCTGGTCAGAGCCACCCATGGTAAAGACAACATTAACATTGACCTCAAGATCCGAGGCGGGTATGATCATATGTACAACTACGTATCGACGTTTATCGGGTATCATATTGAATATCATGCCAAGGTTTTGAACCAGTGATAGCAGAGCTTGTTTCTATGAATTTCACTAGCGACAGCTGACTAGCGACTCGAAATTGTCAAATTTTGAATCAATAATCCAAAGTTTATCCAATAATATATCATATGTGTAGCTCAATTCTTAGCGACATTGTCGAGCTGTGCAGTTTTTCGGCATGGTACTTGAAAAAGGGTCGCATGATGGCGTCGACTCCGGCGTCGCCATGGCTGACACCAGCTAGGAGCTTGAGGTTTATGTTGGTCTTGCCTTTGGCACCCTTGACCGCCATCCAGCCTTATATCGAGTCCCACAGCTGATCGCAAGCCCCAGAGAAGATCAGAAGGTCCAGCGGTCGTCCCTCATAGGCTTGCATTTGCTCATAGACGTCGCGCTGCTTCCACACTTCTGGATCCGGTCGCAGGAAGAGTTCCATTGGATTGTGCCGCTTGGTGACGCCAGAGGGCAGTGGGAACCACTGTTCAAGTGGAGCGATTACTTTGGGATCGGTGTGATTTGTGATAAGGTTTCTACCGCTGAAAGCGGACGACACTGACTGGTCCCCCGTCACGCCACTTTGGTCATTTTAAGTTTCACACAGGCCCATGCGGTCGCTCGTGTCTCTCGACCTTACTAACGCAAACTAAACTCGCTCGAATTACGGAATTCAGGGCCGCATATGAAAAGGTGGTTCAAGAAAAGAGGAACCAGTTGATTTGTGTGTCAAATTTAAAGTTAATCTCCGTTTCATTTTTGAGTGAAGTCTCGTCAAGACAACTTCTCTTGAAAGAACTCAAAAACAGAAGACGATAAAGCCGAATTAGTCTTTATTTTGTTTAGTGACAACGATCGTCCGACCAAACTGGTCCCGACGCCGGATACAGAGAGCCTGCCCTCCCCTACCGAAAGCGGGCATGGATAACACGGCAGAGTCATCAGTCGCATCCCTGGAATCTGGAACAGTTCGCTTGGCAACAGGCACGAGAAGCGCCTTTGCGTGTCGTTCATGGAGACAATCACGGTCTGGCAGGCCTTGGACGTACTCGAATGGTTCGTCAAACCGACGACAAGGTGAACTGGGACTACTCTGAAACGAAGCGGTTCGCACTAGCGGCCTAGAAACCGGAGTGAATAGCAAATGTAGAGCTCAAAAACTCTGAGAAAGAGTTCTCCGATTGCGCAATTAATGAGGCTCTTCAACGAAGAACGACAATTTCTTGTAGAAAGAGAGGGAGAGCGAACCTAAAAAAAGGCACTAGCAACAGCGGGCAGCCGAACCACAGCCGTGCAGTCAGGTTGGCATGCGACCGACGAGATTATTGCCTGTTTTGTGTCATCATGTCCAGCAAGTTGCCATCACCGTTACCAGCGGCCAGAGCCTCGCCGAAGTACACTCCTGAGACGCAAGATGATGCCCAAGTCGGACTCATCACCACTTCGAATGGTTAGCTGATGATGACCGTTAAAATCACCTTCGTCATTCGCTATGAGCACAAAGAGCACAAACAGAATCCGAAATACAAAATCTCAGATCACCGTTCGTTAGAACTATATGAACATTGGCTCCCGGAACGCCTTTCGTCGACTGGGCAGTTTGTTTCCGCTCCTGAACTTCAAAGGTCAAACTATTGACAATCGTCCGAAAGTACGCTACGCGTCTGCAAGATAAAGAATGTCGTTTGCAAAAACCATTAACCTGCGTAATAGTACAGCGTTCTGCAAGAGTTTGTGGACTGCAAACAGTCTACGACGATCAGTACTTGCTGGTCAAAAATCCAAAGTGACGAAGCAGAACGAAGCACAGAAGCAGCTCCTTCAAGCCTTCGTCATGTTTGTTGAAACCGGAAAGTTCGTTATCTTGATTATAAGGCAATTATTAATTTTCGTACTCAAGTTAAGAAGTATGGCACAGCGGCGGAGATATTGGCAGAATCTTCAAAAGGCTTGTCGTCAGCAATCACGAAGTTCTGTCCGTCACCGATGGCATCAACAGACAAGTTTAGCCAAGTATGTTTGCATCGTCGACAGAGACTGAAAAGATGGTTGAGGTCATCAGCAAATCGGACGGTCGTTGCCTGAAAATCTGGGGCCGGAATCTCATTCGTTGCACGACGCCAGCTGGTGTAACCGCGACAAACTTTTTGTGTGCTACTTCATGACATCCTCATCGATGATCCAGGACCTAGCACTGAATATTAGGACGTGTGGTGCCTGACTCTGTGCCGTGTAATCGCGAAAGGCGAGCACATCGATTGAGTCAACTACCCCCTCAATATTTTGAACGAAACTCAGCCCGGGGTCTACCCGTAGATGCGAGGAATGAGAACTTTCACGAAAAAAAACAGAAATGTGTCCAACACTTGGGAGACGTCGACAGCCTTATCAGTTTCTACATCAGTAGCTAGCTCCCAGTCATGCTCAAGGCCGTGTCAAAGAAAAGAAGAGGACGCTGGCCGAAATCTTGGAGGAACTGCAGATCAAGCCTGACACTAGTAGCCGGGAGCAGTACGAGCTGGAGCAATTTTTATGGCCTTTCTCGGCCACGCGGTTGGGAGAAGCTGTCAACAAGGCGGCGAGGTTCATCTAAAAACAGCTCGTCCTCGAGTATTCTACGGTGACGAAGGACAAACGCCGAAACTCACGCGGAAACAGCAACCGTTGCAAGAGCAGTAGCTGAAATCGAAGCCACGATCTTAGAAGTAGCGGAACGGAAGTTGAGGAAAAACCCGCTCAAAACAAGTCAAAGCCAGACATCGAAGTCGTGACGATATCTTCGGCCGAATACATGTTCCAACCTTGTCCTTAAGTACTAACACCTCATTCATCATTTATGTGGTCTTGTATTTCGTGATGGTATTCGTCGATAACATGCAACAGAAAGAAGTAAAAGAGAACGCAGAGCTGTGGTGCCATCTAGTCGAGTCACAGGATAAAACCATAAGTACTCCAACAATAACTTATTGGTGGTCTATGATACGCAAAAGATGCTCACTACATACCCAAGACTGAGGTATCATAGGGATGGCTGGCAGCACTATAGAAGTCGGAGTAACTTTTTGAGTAATCGGAAGTACAATGTAAACCCGAAGGGAACACCAGAATATTGTTTGGCATACTGAGCGGAGATTTTCAAAGTCACTCCAAGTATTTCAAGGTCAACTCAAAGACAGCAGGCGAACTGGTGCTCTCGATGAAAAATATACTCATACAGGTACTGCTGTTATTCGCATAGATGGAGCTGCACAGTATCATGACATTGAGGAAACTTTTGCTAATTGCATTCACAAGTTCCTAAACCTTTCCGAAGGCGAATACGTAGAACTGAATGACAGGCTAAACCACATTTGTATCATACAGAGTCGCAATGGTCAAAAAATGAATCTCGAAATATTGCTTGAAGGGAACGTATCAAGCTATCTCAGTCCATGCTGAGGAAGAAACATTTTTCAAAATAGCACAAGGCCAAGAGCTTTAACGTTGTGAAGATGTAAAAGTGTTTTTTGATTCTGTGTATCCCTGTTTCAGTAAAAGACTAGTATTCGGAAAACCCTAAGCATGCTGAGTCAGTTGCTGTTAGTCAGTATAGTGTCCGAGATAAACCTAACCAACCTAACAGCCCTCTTCGGGGCCAGACACTTTGCCTTACATTTAATAGAAAACTGCGCTATCTCACAACAAATGGCGCTGAATGACGTGCCTCTCACTCCGGAACTCCTACCGGTGTACCGGGGACTGGTGTTAGGGAATACTACCCCCAGGTTGTTTTGAGCGGCATATTTTGCCAGATATCCCATGTTGGTCACCGCATTCTCAATGTTGCTACCGAGGCCATGCCGAAAGGACGACTGGCAATTTTGAAACGGTCCCTGCCAAAAAAGCTGACGGAGTGTAGATAGAAAACTTCATGACACATTTGCCAACGAGACTGGTATGTGCAAGGCTCTCCAGCCTGGACAGCTGTGAAAAAGCTCGGGACCACTTAATCATTAAAATACGATTTACAGTATAGATGACTTCTGAGTTCAGTAGAGTTGACTGTGCTAGGTTGAATTTTGAGCTTTGCTAGATAATTTTTATACCGTCCCGAGCTTTTTCACAGGTGACTAGGCTGGAGAGCCTTGGGTATGTGAGAATAGTTGCTGCTGACCACAGACGTCAAAGGAAAGCCATGCTTTTACGTCCGCCATCTTCACCATAGCCGTAGAGCACGTCATGGTCCACCTCGCCCGACAGGTCGGTGTATCTTCGTCTTGTGTCAGGGGATACCACCACCAGGTTGTGTCCAGCTGCATATTTCGTCAGATATCAAATATTGGCCGCCTCGTTCTCAACGTTGCTGCCGAGGCCCTACTCTCACGCCCGCCATCTTGCCAGAGACAAGGTTGCATCGTGTATCGCTAAATAGAAAACTCTGACACTTTCCATTTGTTCTCTTTCTTTTCCATCAGATTTCATTTATTTCTCTGCAGCAATACTAGCCATCGAGATTCAGTTATGAACTGAATTAGATAAGATTCTAGAGACCTTGAAATTTAGCGACGCCCCCTTACTACAAGGCAAACTTCAAGGTGCACTTGCATAGTGCTGGCCGCAGCTTTGTTGACGACCTCAATATGCCAAGAATACTGTGACCTTTTCCCGTCGGCCATCTTGTAAGTGCAGCTATCTGCATTTTTGTTGAACCAGACTGTATCTTCCAGTACTTGATATCAAAGATAATTTCCTTACTAAAAAGAGTGTAAAAATCGAAGCCGTATGTCGCGCATGCGCAGTAAGCCACTCCTTAAAGCAAGAGCTCAACCGAACCAGCGAAAAATCATTCATATAACTCCTTCGTAATTCTCAAAATAGCTGACATGAATAAACAGTCGTTCATAATCGCTGTTGCCGGTAACATTGGGTCGACGCCATTAAGTGGCCCT
>JAIUWE010000041.1:0-42979 GCA_022750525.1 Halotydeus destructor
TGTGTCTTGTCTCGGTAGCATTTCATATCCCATTTAAAGTCAGTGGTTTGAACACGTGTTCACATTTAGATGCAACATGTCGCTTATTGAATCCGCTAGTTTTAAGGCGACCAGATCTGTCCGACTGGGCAGTCGGTCATTGGTGGTGGACAGTGAGCTGCTGACTGACCATGTGCCTCTGGTCAACCGGAAACGGAAACTCTTCGCACTGGCGATGGTGAATGGGTGTATCACCATGGCCTTTTCCATCATGGCGCCTTTTTTCCCGAGAGAAGCCGAGCTCAAGGGTCTTACATCAACTGTGTCCGGCCTTATATTTGCCTCCAGCCCGCTGTTCATGGCTATAGCGTCCCCGCTGGCGGGATTGCTATTGCCCAAGTTTGGAAGTAGATTTCAGATCATATCCGGTCTCGTCATTACCGGTGTAGCGCAAATCGTATTTGGAGCCCTAACTTACGTTGATCAAGGTCAAGCTTTCGCCATTTTGTGCTTTGTGGTCCGGTCGACGGGGGCCATCGGGTCAGCTTTGGTCTTCACAGCTACCTTCACAGTCATGTGTCAGCTATTTCCGGACAATATCGGCTTCGCCTTGGCCTGCGGAGAGACCCTGGTTGGTCTTGGCGTGTCCATTGGGCCCGCCCTTGGTGGCGTTCTCTTCAGCGTCGGCGGCTTCGGCCTGCCATTTTACTTTGTGGGCATAGTGGGGCTGCTGGCCATGCCCATGATTTGGATCCTGCTTGACAGCGAGGAATTCGGTGCTGGAATCAAAGATCTGCAATCAAAGAATGCGCCGAGCAAGTTGTCAGCCCTGCGAGTTCCCGCCGTACTGATAACCATGATATCTCTCACCATTTCGTCCATATCACTAACCTTCTTGGATCCAACTCTCGAACCTCACGTGCGAATATTCGATTTATCGTCCTCTCAAGTGGGCTTGGTGTTCTTCACCGGAGCCGCAGTGTACGCCATTTTGTCTCCCGTCAGCGGTTACATATCTGACAAAGTTGAAAATAACTTTTTACAACTGATTCTTGGTCAGTTGTTGATTGGTGCTGGCTATCTCTGTTTGGGACCGAACCCGATCACTGGCATCAGTCAAACCTTGGTGTCCGACATCTTGAGTTACGTCTTGATATGCATTGGTGCAGCTGCCGCCATGATTCCAAGTTTCAAGATGCTACTGGGCGCTATGACAGCCCACGGGGCGCCGGATGACACAAGTACGCACAGCTTCGTTTCCGGTCTCTTTAGCTTCGCGTTCTGTATGGGTGAAATTTTGGGCACATCACTGGGCGGCGTCTTTGTGGACAACTTTGGCTTCGTCTCTGGTTCATCCATTGTGGCCATCTTCAATTTCGTCACTGTCTTCTTGTTAATCGTCGCTTGCCTGACTACAAAAAGTCAACCTGAAAGACATGTCACTGACGAAAGGTCTCCACTGTTAACCAAATAACTTAATCGCTTTTTCTGAGCATCTCATCAATGATGAGTCATCATACTTAAACTCTGCGAAATAAAAAGTTGTAGCAGAGCGTGGTTTCGATCCACGGACCTCTGGGTTATGGGCCCAGCACGCTTCCACTGCGCCACTCTGCTTCCATAGATTCATTAGCTTTAAGGTGTTTCCGGTAAAATTCAGAACTGGAAACAGACTTTGATGTGAATTCTAGTAGATCATATCTGTGATAGCAACAACAACCAACTTGGAATCTTGATTTGAAAAAGACTTGTATCAGCAGCGTGCCGCATCTGGCGTTAATCTTGAAAATACTACAAGTATTAGTGAGTCACTGGAATCATGTCACCCATGCGATGCATAGAGATGCAGTACAGGATAGGCTACAGATGGTGTCGCAATATGCCCAAACAAGCCGCTAGGCGGCTGATTTAAAAAGAAAACATGTCACACTGGGAAATGGCACACTTTCATGCACTGCATTTGAAAGGTTTACAAAAATAAACCTTTTAGCCTTGATCTTCAACCAAGCTACCGAGTCATGCGTTTGTTTCACGAAATTCATATTACGAACGGCCTACGAAATTGAATCAAAACCTGTACTACTGATTTTCTCAACAGCCAGTAAGCAGAACGTTTCAAATCTGATTTACCACCTACTGTTTGACTTGCTCTCGAATATTAAGCATTCTCAATGAGCTATTTATAAGGCTGAAATGTCAACTTGACTGAGTCACAAGTTTTTTCTTGCCCAGCTGTCCATGCAAAAGAGTATTGAGAATTCAGTTCCTACGGAACATGTTTTTTAGTATATCATTCAAAAAGTCGGCAGTAGCACCTATTCTATAACATTCAACATGAAGCTTCCCAAAGTTAAAAGCCCAAACACCTTGATCTGCATAGTGCTGGTGCTTGTTGGTTTCATAGTACAATGTTTTTACATTGTCCATCAATTTATGCTATTCGATACGGTGACCCACGTCAGCTACCTACTACCTCAAAACATCACTATACCCAAGCTAGTGTTCTGTGAGCCAATCAAATTTCACTTGCTGAGGATGCCAGTAAACAGCCAGAATATTGGACAGTACACACCGAGCGCCATCTTGAGGGCTAGCGACAACTCAACGCACATGATAGATTCTGTCATTACTGACATTGAAGACGTTGTGAAATTTTATAACCGTTCGAAAGACCCCTGTCACGAAATGCCGTTCGAAATTGAACGGTTCACGAAGCATGGCGATGTATGTATCACATTGCGGTTCAAACCGGCATCTAAGATCAGACAGCCCACGGAGACTCACATACCATTGTACCGACATATGTACACGACTAAGTTGAATACCATCCTGTCTCCAGTGGTTGCTGAGGACGGAAATAGAACGAAAGTCCGCTGGTTATACTTTGCTCATGCGCCAGAGAAGAAGTGTTACGGAAACTACGACCCTTATATCACTCGCTTTACCCAGCAACCTCATGATATTTACCTCGGGTTGACCTTCTCTTATATGAAAGTGAAACTGATGGGCTGGCCATACAAGTCGAAGTGCATCGACTATAAAGTAAAAAGAAATCTTGAATCCCAGGCTCACTGTTATGAAGAGTGCTACAAGGCGGCAGCACTGGCGAAGACAGGGTATTTGCCATCGACACTTCTTGGCGAAGAGTCGGACACCGTCATCCTTGCCAAGCCGAACTGCAATGAGACGATTTGCTTCAAGGATATCCGATTCCGCTGTGGCGAAGAGTGTCAATATCCGGATTGTCTGTCGGAGAAATTTGTTATCGAGCAACTGTGGGAGGAAGCTAGTCCTTCAAATGACAGTACTCGGAGAAGAACCGAAATAGCGGTGCATCCTCCTCAGAGACCCATGACCAGTGTCAAGGAGGAGCCAAAGGTGTCCACGATCGATTTCATCAGCTTCCTACTCGGAGCGTTTGGGTTCTGGTTTGCCTTTTCGCCGCTAGTCTATCTGACCACCAGCGAAAAGGCAGGCAGGGTCATCGGTCACTGCTTGGCTTACTGGGGCAAGTTCGGTGGAAAACGTACCCAACTTCCTATTGACATTCAAGATGGAGACTATGTGGCCAGGGTTTAACACTACTTGTCATGCGAGTCACTACCGAAACTACTGGTAGTTCAAGCTTGACAGGTTGCTGTAGTTTCGGAGAAAATCAAAAAAGTGAAAGTCGAAGTTCTTAGCAATTTTATTTACTATATGTATAACCAGATTAGTATTTGTTCGGGTAAAATAACGAAATCACGAAGAATTAGTTAAATTTTTATGAAAAATGACCATTGGCAACAAGGTTTAACGTTGCGATGCTCGAGATACCATTCCCTAAATATATGGGTCAACTTCAAAGCTGCGCCATCTTTAAAGACTGATTGGCTGTCAACACCGTCGAATCATTCGTTGCTTCCGACTTCCGATGATTAATTCAGTTTACACAAGAAATATTAACTTTTAAAAAGCGAAAGCGTTGATTCTTAAGTTGTGCTCGTTGATCCGGTTAATTTTGAGATGATTAGCAAATTGCGAAGTTCACTTTTCGTTCAACAAGTTGACGCTTTGCATGTTAGCTCGGTTTTTGAGTAGCTTGTTTCATTAATTACGCTCGGATGGCTGATGATTGGCTGAAAATGGTATATAAGCCGATCAAAAGTTGTCTAGAGTCATCAGTTTACTTTCTCAACTTGCTTTGTTTCATTCAGTAAGATACAAGATGAAGTCACTCGTACTGTTAATCGCAGTTGGCGCATGCGCCGTGTATGCCAAAGAAGATCAATCAGCTGTGATAGAGGCTCCTACTGACTTGTTGACCGCGGCTACCCATGGTCACCACGGCAGCTGGGACCACGGTGGTCATCACAAGGACCACAAAGACTGGGACAAACATTCAGCCCACCATGGTCACCACAGTGATGGTCATCATGATGACTGGAAGGACTGGGGCAAGAAAGACTGGAAAAACTGGAAAGACGCCAACCACGGAGGCCACAATAGTCACCATGATGCTGGCCACCACGGCGCTCACTGGGGCAAACATGGCGGACACAGCAACTACGGCCACGACAAGGGCGGTGGCGTCGAGAAGAAGTGGAACCACGACAAGGTGTGGGGCAGTAAGAAGAACTATGCTGACCATGGAGCCAATCACGGGTCTCACCATCATGATTCCAAGAAGAGCCACTGGGACAAGGACAACCATGGGTCACATGGTCACTCCAACCACGGTAGCCATGGTCATCATGATGCTCACCACAAGAAGTCTCACGGTGACCACTGGAAAGACCATGGTAGCCATGGGCATCATGGCGGTCACCACTCGCACAAACACTACTAGATGAACGTATTTACTAGAAATGGAAAAGGAAAAACTAACAACCTTATCAATTCTGCGATCAATAAAAAAATTAATTCAAATTTAAGTCAGTCGGCTAGGTGGCGCCGGGTGGTGAGCATATGTCTTCCAGTGCTTCAAACGTTTTTGTTTCGACCGCCGATTTATTCGGAAGTTAGTTCTGTGTAAGGACCGAATGTTTCGAAACCAGATGCTTTCTAGCAAAGACGAAGCCAGGGACAAGATGGCGCCTATGGAAAGGAACACGAAGACTTCGGCCAGAAAATGGAACGGCACAGTGGAAGAGTCTTCCACTTCCGAGTCATGTTTATCTTCGTCTTGATTTCGCGCGTAGGAAACAATGTAATTTGTTTTCTTTAGAAGAGTAGTGTAATGAAAATGACGAAAGCTTCCGGTCTCGACAAGATGCAGCAAACTGGAAGAACAACAATCAAATCAGAGAAGTCGGCAAGTGAACTCACAAGGGGTCGAAGAGTGGTTTCAGGACAGAGCCTTTCGGATAGCCTATGGCTAAGAAGCCCACGAATACCGTGTTGTCACGTGTTTCCCGTGGAACATAAAGGAGCCGCTCATTGAGCTTTTTCTGAGCACATTTCAGTGGAATCTTGGCCTGGAACAGGGCATACCGTTCGCCTTGCAATATTCGTTTTTGAATCTCTGTGTAGTCCCTCTCAGGGGTTTCAATCAATCTCTCGAGGAGAGCTTGAATAAGTGGATTAGGTATCGCCTACAAGATAAAAGGGAAGTAACAAGAAGATTGTTTCCATCAGCAAGTAACTCACCGCCATTGCTCTTTTGACGTAAGAACCCTTGGGAACCATTGGCTGAACAGTAGATGCCTCCAGTTTTGCTAGTGTGTCCAGTTTATCGATCGGTGCGCTGGCAAGTAGCGATAGTACTAAGCCTCCCATCATGGCAATTACAAACAATCCCACTGATAGCCAAGTGAGAACAAGTATGCGGACCGTTTTCGATTTGGGCAGCTCTGTAGCATCGAGCCCTTTCTGTAAAAAGTTGAGAAACAATGTCCAAAACATGTTCAATCCATCGTCCACTGGAACAGTAGCTTGCATTTTTCGACCAATGAAAACAATGCTCACGAAGAATGCGACAAGAATGGAAAAGAATAATTCGGTCTTGTCATCAAATACTGATGTTGCTGCTGGAGCTAGATTCACGAACTTGGTGTTGATCATAAAAGTGATAGGCTCATATAAGTACGGCACGCTGAAATCAATATATGAATATCGTTTTGGGGTGATCGTCAAGTGAGACAGACAGAAATCGGCTTCCTGAAATGACAAGTTGAATCGAAATACAACAACTGAACTAGATGTACCTTCGTGACCAGCTGACCCACAAGACCAGTATAAGAGCCGTTGATAAGCTTCCCAAAGGTCATGTTGCAGTTTATCGGCTCTACTGTGAAGTTGAAGTATTCAGCCATGAAGTCCAATAGTAGTTTCTCACCACCAGTGCTCATGGATGAAAAGTTCCTAGACTTTGTTCCGTCATCGTTTTCATAGCCGCAGGGATACTGAGAGAAGAAGAGATGATCACTTGTACATCAGGAATATGTTTACCGGAAAATTGACGGCAAGCCTGAGCGGACGTTGTTCGAAGTCATATCTCTCCAGCGCCATTTGCAATGTTGTGCAAATCGCCAAATTGTACTCTGTACACAGGATTGAGAAAGTACAAAGATTGAAGATCGTGATGGAAAGATCTACTAGTTGCACGACACATACTGTTCCAGGTGACTTTATCACGGAAAATTTGAGAAAGACATAGTCCAGCCCCTCACTTATTTACATGTGCTCGACCGTGTGGGTTATCTGCAAATTCGAAAGTGTCACGAAAACAGTTGAGGCCGTAGATTGTACCAACAAGAAATTTTCTACATGAAGCTGTATTTTTGTTTGCTCCTCCCCTACTTTCTACCGTAAAAGTCTGAATTAAATATGCCGGACAAGAACCGCCCAATAGTCCAGGAATTTCATGGAGAAATATTTAATGTTCTCTCAACAGCAAACTTCGACTCATTCGAATCAATAGTATATCCGAGTATATAGTGCTACTCAGCAATGTATTGCAGAATCCTCGACAACTCGACAAGATGGTGCTAGATTACTAGCGTATGTCTTCCAGTGATTCGAGAAACATGTTCGCTTCAGCAGGATTCTTTTGAAACGGCTTCGATGTGGTAACTTAGTTTTCGGAATCTTCTTCAGTCGAATGCTTTCCAAGATGGACATAGCGAGAGACAAGATGGCACCTGTAAACAGAAACACAAAGACTTCGGCAAGATGTTCGACCGAAAGCCCGTTGACCTTTTGTACTGCAGTTTCATCGCTGTTTTCGGCTTCATTTCGTGAGAACGAAGCTCGAAAATTCGCTTTCTCTAGAAGTGTCTCGTATCGGAAATGATGCAAGCTTCCGGTCTCGAAAAGGATAGTCAATCTGGATGAGCAACCGTCGAATAACAGGAAAGTAAGTTACATGTATGACTAAAATGCTATGAACAGGAATTGTCTATATATCGGTTACTCACAGCGGGTTGAAAAGTTGCCTCAGGGCGGATCCTTTGGGATAGCCAATGGCCAACATTGTGACAAAGACGGTGCTTTCCGGTGTCTTCGGTGGAATGTAGATGAGACGCTCATTGAGCTTCCTTTGAGCACACTTCAGTGGACCCATTGGCTGAAACAAAGCGAACCGTTCACCGCGTAATATTCGTCTCTGAGTGTCCGTGTAGTCGCTTTCAGAGCCTTCCACAAGCCTACGACCGATGGCTCGAATGCATCGGTTAGGCATCTCCTACTAGGGTTGGTCAATATCGTAGCCAGTGCCTTTGCCCAACTCACCGCCATTGGTTTGTGCAAGAAGGAGCCTTTGGTCACCATAGGTCTCAACGGGGACGCTTCCATCTTCGCTAGGGTGTCCATCATATTCAGTGGGGAATCGGCCAGTAGTGACAACACAAAGCCGCCAATCATGGCCAGCACGAAAAGTCCCGCTGACAACCACGTGAATACTAGAAGACGAAAGGTTGTCGAGATTGGCAGCTCTGTGCCAGTGAGTCCTTTCTGGAGAAAGTTGAGTAGCAGCGTCCAAAACATTTTGAGCTGAACATCCACTTTGACTGCAGCTTGTATTTGTCGGCCAATGAAAACGAAGCAGACAAAAACGGCGACAAGGATGGAAAGGAATATTTTGGTTTTGTCATCGAAAACGGTCTGCGTGACAGGAGCCAGATATGCAAACTTGGTGTTGACCATGAAGGTGACCGGCTCGTATGTGTACGGTACACTGTAATCCACAAGGTCGTATCTTGATGGGCGGAGCAAAAAATGGGACAAACAGAAATCGGCGCTCTGAAAAGTCGAAGAATTGAATTCCAATGCAATATTGCGTAATTAGTCTAACCCCTCGGACCAGCTGGCCAATGATACCAGTCCAGGAGCCATTTACCAGCTTCCCGGCAGTCATGTTACCGTTGATTGGCTCTACAGTGAAATTGAAGTACTGCATCATGAAGTTCAGCAGCAACCGCTCGGCACCAGTGGTCATGTGTGAGAAATTTCGGGAAGGTTCGCCATTTTCGCTTTCATAAACACATGGGTACTGACAAAAAAGATCATTATTTGAGCACTTAATCAGCTGTTTACCGGAAAGTTGACGACAAGCTTCAGAGATTGTTGTTTGAAGTCCCATCTTTGCAGCGCCATTTTGAACTTTTTTTATTTGCTCTGACCTCATGCTGAATGACAAGAAACAAGAATAAAATTTCAGAACATGAAAAAAATGACAGAATGATTTGAAAGTTGCATGACGAAAATTGAAAATCAATAGAACTTCGCATGACGATTGTAGGCTGACCAAGCAAAGACGAAAGATGTTAATGGCGCGAGTTACGAAGGTCATAAGGTCAATCAAGTTAGGCTTTGCGAAAGTTCCATTTTTCGAGCGCGATGTCAACCTCTAATCTGACTCCTTTTTTCACCTGGATTTCAATATCTTTGTTTATGTCTAGATTGAGTCTCAAAAAGGGTTCAGCTGCTCCATTCAGCTGCGAGACAGCTGTGACGCCGACTTGGCAAAGCTAGGACTGCATACCTTACCTTATAAAGTTTGTGACTGTTATAGCCGCTGTGCTACTTTTAACCATGAATAAAAGTAGTTGCACAGGGGTGCAGCTTCAGTCAGTCGAGTGCTTCGGCACTCGACACGGCTCAGTGTTAAACCGAACCTTGTACTTGTAAGTCAAGCTTACAACTGGCGCAGTCGACAGGATGATTTTCAACACACGTTCAAGCCCTCAGTTCCGCCACTACCAGTGTGTCTACTGCGAGGAATGGTTTGATCTATTCCAGAAATTACGCGATCACTACGAGAAAAGTAAACAGGAAGTCGCTCGTGGAGAGAAGATTTCATGCCAGGAGATCCACCAGCTCAAGAAAGAAAACCAGAAACTTGTTGAAGAAAACGAAGAACTCTACCGACAAATCTCTGAAATTTCATCTCTGGCGAAACGTATCGCTGCGAAGTTCCGTTTGAGGAAACTCAATTTTGGAGCTCTCAGGATCTTGGTCCGAAAAATGGAGGCAGCCGTCTCCAACTGATATCGCGGAATCGTAAGAAAATTAGTGCGTAGGATGGATTGTTGTTTTTTTAATACCGTTCTGGCAATGGCCACCCTGGTTTGAAATTGTGCTCGTCTCTCTCAAATTTGCAAGAAAAATGACCTCTTTTCGGCCTCTAAGCAGATGTCCTGGTCAAGGACACTGACGGTAGCATCTAAAAGCTTAGTGCAGTTAGAATAAGGGGAAGAAAAGAAGAAGAATGCCGGTCAACTGGTTGTAAACAAGCCAGCATTTGGAGCCTTTAGACCGCCGAAGAAGGAATGTGCTGGTCATCGTGGTGGTCGTCACTGGCGTCTTTTCCTATTATCAAGAGTCTAAAAGTTCTAAGATTATGGAGTCCTTCAAGAATATGGTTCCTCAGTACGCTTGCGTCATCCGAGATGCTCAAAAGTTGACCATGTCGGCCGAAGAGCTGGTCGTCGGTGACGTCGTCGAGGTCAAGGGCGGTGACCGCATCCCGGCCGACATTCGAATTGTCCAGGCCGCGGCTTGCAAGGTGGACAACTCGTGCCTGACGGGCGAGTCCGAGCCCCAGGCCCGTAGCCCTGAAGGCACCAATGAGAACCCACTGGAAACCAAAAAACTTGGCCTTCTTCTCCACAAATTGTGTCGAAGGAACGGCAAAGGGCATCGTAATCAACACCGGAGACCGAACCATCATGGGCCGCATTGCCAACCTGGCCTCTGGCCTGGAAATGGGCGAGACGCCAATTGCCCGTAAAATTGCCCACTTTATCCACCTCATCACCGGCGTGGCCGTCTTTCTCGGAGTCACCTTCTTCGCCGTGTTCCTAGGCTACCATTGGCTGGACGCAGTGATCTTCCTCATCGGCATCATTGTGGCCGATGTGCCCGAAGGTTTGCTGGCCACTGTGACAGTTTGCCTGACACTGACGGCAAGGAGGATGGCACTCAAGAACTGTCTGGTCAAGAACTTGTAGGCCGTGGAGGCACTTGGCTCCACTTCGACCATTTGCTCGGACAAGACTGGAACACTGACCCAAAACCGAATGACGGTGGCCCACATGTGGTTCGACAACGCCATTGTGGAAAACGACACTACCGAAGATCAGAGCGGCGCCCAATTTGACAAGAGCTCAACCGGATGGAAGGCCATCTCTCGCTGCAGAACCCTCTGCAACCGGGCTGAATTCAAGTGAGGCCAGGACGGCGTTGCAATCCTCAAGAAGGAATGTGCTGGCGATGCTTCGGAGACGGCCATTCTGAAGTGCATGGAGCCAACTGTGGGAAATGTTATGCAGTACAGAGCAAAGAATAAGAAGATCTGTGAAATCTTATACAATTCAACCAACAAGTTCCACGTCACCATACACGAGGCTGAAGATCCTAACGACGGTTACCTGCTGTGCATTAAGGGAGCGCCAGAGCGAATCTTAGAACGGTCGGGCTCTATCTATCTCAATGGCAAGGATGTGTCCCACAAGTTGCGTGAAAGACGTCTCCGAGCCATGAAAATATGGGTCAAATGATTGACAGTTTTGTTGATTACTATCGCCAAGCAAGTAATTCAACATTGTACTTTCGACAAGTGAGAAGGAATGTTCAGGCAGTCAAAATTTTATCGTCTTCACGTCTAGAGAACAGTCCTTGCGTACAAGTCCAGAACCTTCGAACTGTTCGCGATGAAGTTCGTAAGTCAGCGACCATAGGCCAAAATTAAGCGATTCGAAGCGTGATACAGAACAGTTCATCCGGAATGTCCGCGTCAGCTTCGTTCACCATTCGCTTTTGCTCGAAGCGAATCGTAATCGAGCGAAACGATGTACATTCTACAAGTTCTGAGGAAGACTGCTTCGAAGATGAAACAATTGAACAGTTCGGAAAGCCGGAGCCAGTGGCGAGGTTCGTCTTTCGACTAATGTCTAGGGAAGTTCGGGCTCTGGAAGAGATGAACTGTTCGGAAGATAAGCTCGAAGATGCTGATGACGAGGAAGATGACGGAGTGTTCAGTAAAGAGGACGAGCATCACTTCGAACTCAACGGCAGTCGGGCAACCTTGACCTCGTTCAAACGTTCATGGTCCACGACGTCACTGGACTATGACCAAGGACGCAAGTGCCTTCGCGATGTTCTAAAGTGGCTGCCGTTTCAGGAAAGAGTGAAGTGCGAGCGAGTTTGTGCACTTTGGAAAGACATCGTCCAGGATGTCAATTCGACGAAGCAATCGGCTCTGGGACTGTTCGGCGGCAATGTGAACAAAATTCAGAATTTTTGTCCCAAGTTGCTCATCACGTTTTTGCGTCCGATTGCGTTGATCTAAATTACTGGACTGATTTGGAACAGATTCTAATCAAAGTTCCCAATTTGAAGTCACTCCACATCCGGTGCGAAGGGACTTCCGTTTTCAGGAAAAATGGCGACGCCCATCTCATTGGTCAGCTGTGTCCTAAACTCGAACATTTGAGTTTCGTTGACGATGCCCATGGGGTGAACATTTACGATGACGTCATGAATGTAATTCAATCATGTGACACAATTAAGCATTTGCAGCTGAGATTCCCGTACAAGACTTCGTCGGTGATCACCGACCAATTAGCCCTGGAATCCTTAATTGTCAAGCGTGCCCTCTACCATTACAATCGCAATTTGGAGATTCTGTCAATCAACGTTCCTCTCAATCAAGAACACTGTGACATTTTGTCAAATTATCGTAAACTGAGAAAGCTGTCACTCCATGGCACGACTATTCCTCTTCAAGGTCTGACCACTCTACTGGAAGAAGGCGATGTCCGCGGCAAGTATCTTCGCTGTCTCTCGATTGTCATCGACAGTCAGCAACAATTAGAGCTGATTTGCAAGAACATGATCTGCTTGCAAACTTTCCACTGTGTCGTTAATGACGAAGAAAAGAAACTGAATCTTAAGTGTATCTCACTGATTGGTCAGCTGAAGAATTTGCGAAATTTATTCCTGTCGCGCTGGACTGATTTAGTGGTTGATGATGGTTTAATTGGCATCTTGATGGGCTGTAGTCAGTTAACTTCGTTGACCGTGAATGCTGATTGCAGTGATATTTCTATCAAGTACATTGGGAATTTCTGTCGCTTCATTGAGCGCCTCGAACTCAATAACGGCCAAGCCGACTTAATTACCAATGCATCGATTACGCAATCAATCAGTCATTTGGAGAATCTGAGATTCCTCATGCTCTACCATTGTGAAATTGACAACGACACCTTAGAGCACTTGTTCGAGCACTGCAAGGAGATTGAACACTTGTCCACCACATATTCGACGAGACTAACCGAGACTTGTCTCGACCACATTGTTAATTATGCTAGTGACAAGCCATGGGAGAGAATTAGCGTAATTTTGCCAAGGAGCTTACTCAGATTCAAGTCAAAGCTCACTCATATCTAGACGCTTCAGATAAGCATCGCTCTAACAGAGGAGCAATTATCATTGGCATGGTTGCAGATCTTAACCGGAAAATATCCCGAGTGGGCCCACTCAAATAGACGAACGAGAAGACGAAGCAGCTGAGAGAATTCCAGGGTGAGAGGACTCTGAAGAACTCTAGTCGTATTGGTGAAAAAGACAATTTCCGATGAGTATGAGTTGTTTATCGTGATACAGAGACAGCGAACTCTGGTGAAACTCTAGTCACATTGATGAAAAAGGCAATGCTAGACCAGGATGAGTTTGTAGAGTAAAGCCTGAACAAGATCAGGTCAGTGGATTGAGTCACACCAAGTTAGATAGTTGACAAAAGAATCACTGTTTTCCCCGCGGAGTTTCACAATGAGGTGAGCTCGAGAGGCGGACGTACCAGACCAGGTGTCTGAAGGGGATTCCGTTTATAGAATGCATTTCATCTGACTGATAATTTCTGTAACAGAGATAGAATGCGCGCTCTATCTTTGTACTCTGTTAGCTTTTCTTGTTTTCTCAAATTCAAACTCACCACCCGAATTCAATCTGTACCGACGGAGGATGTGACGCCGACTTGGCAAAGCTAGGACTGCATACCTTACCTTATAAAGTTTGTGACTGTTATAGCCGCTGTGCTACTTTTAACCATGAATAAAAGTAGTTGCACAGGGGTGCAGCTTCAGTCAGTCGAGTGCTTCGGCACTCGACACGGCTCAGTGTTAAACCGAACCTTGTACTTGTAAGTCAAGCTTACACAGCTCAGAAGGTGGCGCCAGCAGGCGAGCATATGTTTTCCAGTGATCAGCGTAAACCTCTCGCTTCCACTGGTGCCTCTTGATTCGGGTGAAGTGAACTTGTTTAGGATTGCTAAGCTTCCGAAAATGAATACCTTCGACGACAGAGATCATGAATGACAAGATGGCGCCAACGACGAGAAACAGAAAAACATCGACAAGAAGGTCAAGCGGCACAGCATAGGATTCTAAATCGTCTTCGCTGTCTTTCTCTGCCGTATGCGAAAACGAAACGCCAAAATTGGTTTTTGCTAAACGTGTTGCGTGTCGAAAATGCTGTGTGTTTCCGGTTTCAAAAAGGAGCGCCAATCTGCAGGAAATAAGTTTACGGATGAGACCAAATTTTGAATCAGTTTCCATAGAAACCCAGAAATTCAAGAACACAATCAACAATCAAAATGGTCAGTCAACTCACACTGGATCGAAGATTGGTTTCAGAGCAGAGTCTCTCGGATAGCCAAGAGCTAACATCTCGTAGCTAAGTGTGCTGCCATGTGTTTCCGGTGGAATATAAATGAGACGCTCATTGAGCTTGCTTTTAGCACAGTTCAATTCGCTCTTAGTCTGAAACAGTGCGAAGCGCTCTCCTTGAATAATTTGTCTCTCAATAACTGAGACGTCAGCTTCATTGCTCACCACGAGCTTGCTGCTGAGGGCTAGAATCAGCGCATTAGGCGTTTCCTACTTAAAACAATTAGTAGGACTCATTTTTCCGTCACTCACCGCCATTTTGTTGATCAAAAACGAGCCTTTGACTACTGTTGGCAGAACGGGTGACGCTTCTAGTCTAGCAAGTGTGTCCATCATCCTCAATGGCGCCCTGGCCAGTAGTGAAAGCACGAAGCCGCCAATCATGGCCATGACAAACAGGCCTACTGAAAGGCATGTGAACACAAGTATCCGGACCGTTTTGGACCTTGGTAGCTCCGTTTCAGTGAGTCCTTTCTGTAAGAAATTCAGCGACAATGTCCAGAAAATGTTCACCTTTTCATCGACTCGAACGGCAGCTTGCATTTGCCGACCAATGAGAACGAAACCGACGAAGAAGGCGACGAGGATCGAAAAGAATAGACTTGTTTCACCGTCGAAAAGTGTCTTCGCTGTCGGGCTCAGATATGAGTACTTGGTGTTCAACATGAATGTAAGAGGGTCATATACGTAAGGCAAGCTATAATCAATGTATTGAAATCTTGCTGAAGTTAGCGATAAATGTGTGCAGAAATTGGCGTTCTGAAATTAGACGAAACTGAATGCAAGCGCAACAAGGTCAACCTAAACTGACCTTTTCGATCAGTTGACCTACAAGACCAGTCCAAGACCCATTGACCAGATTACCGAATTTCATGTCGCAGTTCAATGGCTCTACAGTGAAGTTGAAGTACTCCATCATGAAGTCGATCAGCAACCTTTCACTACCAGTGCTCATGGAAGAAAAATTTTGCGACGTTTCGCCATCTTGGCTCTCATAAATGCATGGGTGCTGTGAAGAACAGTTAATTTGATGCGCAATTAAGCAATAGTTTACCGGAAAGTTGACGGCAAGACGAAATGATTGTTGCCTGAAGTCGAATCTTTGCAGCGCCATTCTAAACCTTTTTTTGTTGCTCTGACCTTACACTGGTTGAAAAAATGGGAAGAATATCATATCGGGTTCCGGTCAAAGCTCGCGCTAGGTCCTATCTGTGACTCCATCCATCTATATCCCGTGAGGAGGAGGCCCACGTGCAGTGGGCCGACGACGAACCACTGGAAAGGTTAGGTCTTGACCGCGCGCCCTCTGACATATGACCTATCAAAACGACCGGAACCCGATATGATATTTTTGCCGAAAAAATAACAAGAAAACAAATGAAGAATATCGCAACTTGTAGCAAAATGTATTCAAAAGACGCATGATAGAATTGGAAGATCAATATAGCATTGCATGAAGAAAGTAGTCATTCTTGAAGTTCACATCGCCCATCAACAATGAACGAATAGCCTGAAATAATAAAACAAAAACTTTATGCACAGCTGGAATTTATTGGTGAAAAATACATTCTTGACAATGTTGCAACAATTCAAAGAACCATCTAAAAACTATTTCGAGCAATTGTCACTGTGAAGAGCTGGATTAGTTGCGGGATAGATTTGCATGACAATTGTAGGCTGACCGAGCAAAGACCAAAGATGTTAATGGCGCCAGTTTTGGAGGTCATAAAGTCTATCGAGTTGGGCTTTGCTGAAGTTCCATTTTCCGAGCGCGATGGCAACCTCTTCACTCTTGTCACTAATTATCTGACTACCACTATCTCCTAGATCATCAATATCAGTGTTAGATTGAGTCTCAAAAAACGTTCAGCTGGTCCATTCAGCTACGAGACAGGTCAGAAGGTGGCGCCAGCAGGCGAGCATATGTTTTCCAGTGATCAGCGTAAACCTCTCGCTTCCACTGCTTCCTCTTCATTCGGATGAATTGAACTTCTTCAGGATTGCCAAGCTTCAGAAAATGAATGCTTTCTACGACAGAGATCATGAGTGACAAGATGGCGCCAACGAAGAGAAACAGAAAAACTTCGACGAGAAGGTCAAGCGGCACAGAATAGGATTCTAAATCGTCCTCACTGTCTTTCTCTGCCGTCGGCGAAAACGATGCGCCGAAATTGGTTTTTGCTAAACGTGTTGCGTGTCGAAAATGCTGTGTGTTTCCGGTTTCAAAAAGGAGCGCCAATCTGCAGGAAATACGTTTACGGATGAGACTGAATTTTGGATCAGTTTCCATAGAAACCCAGAAATTCAAGAACACAATCAATCAACAATCAAGATGGTCAGTCAACTCACACTGGATCGAAGATTGGTTTCAGAGCAGTGCCTCTCGGATAGCCAAGGGCTAACATGTCGTAGCTAAATGTGCTACCATGTGTTTCCGGTGGAATATAAATGAGACGCTCATTGAGCTCACTTTTAGCACATTTCAATACGCTCTTAGCCTGAAACAATGCGAACCGCTGGCCTTGCATAATTTGTCTCTGAATAACTGAGATGTCAGCTTCAGTGCTCACTACGAGCTTGCTGCTTAGGGCTTGAATCAGTGGATTAGGTGTTTCCTACTTAAAACCGTTAGTAGAACACATTGTTCCGTCACTCACCGCCATTTTGTTGATCAAAAACGAGCCTTTGACCACTGTCGGCAAAACGGGTGACGCTTCCAGTTTAGTAAGTGTGTCCATCATACTCAATGGCGCCCTGGCCAGTAGTGAAAGCACGAAGCCGCCAATCATGGCCATTACGAAGAGACTAAATGACAGACATGTGAACACGAGTATCCGGACCGTTTTGGACCTTGGTAGCTCTGTTTCCGTGAGTCCTTTCTGCAAGAAATTCAGCAACACTGTCCAGAAAATGTTCACTTCTTCGTCGACTCGAACGGCAGCTTGCATTTGCCGACCAATGAGAACGAAACCGAGGAAGAAGGCGACTAGAATCGAGAAGAATAGACTTGTTTCACCGTCGAAAAATGTCTTCGCTGTCGGGTTCAGATATGAGTACTTAGAGTTCAACATGAAGGTAACAGGCTCATATACGTAAGGCAAACTGTACTCAATGTATTGAAATCTTGCTGAAGTGAGCGATAAATGTGAGCAGAAATTGGCGTTCTGAAATTAGACGAAATTGACTGTGAGCGCAACAAGGTCAATCTAAACTAACCTTTTGGATCAGCTGACCTACGAGACCAGTCCAAGACCCATTGACCAGATTACCGAATTTCATGTCGCAGTTCAAAGGCTCTACAGTGAAGTTGAAGTACTCCATCATGAAGTTCAGCATCAACCTTTCACTACCAGTGCTCATGGAAGAAAAATTTTGCGACGTTTCGCCATCTTGGCTCTCATAGATGCAGGGATACTGTGAAGAACAGTTAATTCGATGCGCAACTAAGCAACAATTTACCGGAAAGTTGACGGCAAGATGAAGTGATTGTTGCCCGAAATCGAATCTTTGCAGCGCCATTTCAAACCTTTTTTTTTGTTGCTCTCACCTCACACTAGTTGAAAAATAACAAGAAAGCAAGCAAAAAATATCGCAACTTGGGGCAAAAATTGATTCGAAAGGTGCATGATAGAATTCGAAGATCAATATAGTATTGCGTGAAGAAAGTAGTCAGTCTTGAAGTTCACATCGCCGGTCAACACTCAACGAATAGCCTGAAATAACAAAACAAACTGTATACACAGCAGGAACTGATTGGTGAAAAATACATTCTTGACAATGTTGCAGAAATTTAAAAAACTATCTAAAAACGATTTCGAGCAATTGTCACTATGAACAGCTTAATTAGTTGCGGGCTAGATTCAGCCTGGACAAAACTTTCATTATTCTTGTGTTACAAGTTACGGCACAAGGTGGCGCCAGCGGGCGAGCATATGTTTTCCAGTGATCTGAGTAAACCTTTCGCGTCCACTGGTTCCTCTTCGTTCGGGTGAAGTATATTCGTCTAGACTTGCTGACCTTTAGCAAATGAACACTTTCTGCGACAGAGATCATGAGTGACAAGATGGCGCCAACGAAGAGGAACACGAAGACTTCGGCAAGAAGGTCAAACGGCGCAGCATAGGAGTCCACACTGTCTTCGCTCTCTTTCTCAGCCATTGGCGAAAACGAAGCGCCGAAATTGGTTTTTGCTAAAAGTGTTCGGTGTCGAAAATGACGCACGCTTCCGGTTTCGAAGAGGAGTCCTAACCTGTGGAAAATTAATTCAAGATGTATCAATCAGATCATGCAGAAATCGAAACGTCTAAGATAGCTGATACAGCCAACTTACACTGGATCAAAAAGTGGCCTCAGTATGGAGGATTTCGGGTAGCCAAGGGCTAACATGCCCATGCTGACTGTACTGTCACGTGTCTCCGGTGGAATATAGATGAGACGCTCGTTGAGTTTTCTTTGAGCACATTTCAGTGGACCCTTGGCCTGGAACAATGCCAACCGTTCGCCCTTCAAAATGCGTCTCTGAGTATCTGAGTAGTCCGTTTCAAAGCTCTCTACGAGTTTGCCGCTGAGCGCTTGAACCAGTGGAATAGGTGACTCCTAGTTGCCAAAGATAATTAGGAGTCACTGTGACGAAGCGTAACTCACCGCAAATTCTCCAATCAAATATGAGCCCTTGGTGACCATTGGCCAAACAGGGGAAGCTTCCAGTTTAGCAAGTGTGTCCATCATATTGAACGGTGCGTTAGCCAGTATTGACAACACGAAGCCACCAATCATGGCCATGACAAACAGGCCTACTGAAAGCCATGTGAATACAAGTATCCGGACCGTTTTAGACTTTGGTAGTTCTGTCCCAGCGAGTCCTTTCTGCAAGAAATTCAGTAACAATGTCCAGAAAATGTTCAGTTGGTCATCTATTCGAACAACTGCTTGTAATCGATGACCGATGACAACGAAGCCGACAAAGAAGGCGACAAGAATGAAAAAGAAGAGCCTCGTTTGTCCATCGAATAGAGTCTTCGCTGCTGGAGTCAAATATGCAAACTTAGTATTCACCATGAAGGTAACAGGCTCGTAAGTGTAAGGCACACTGTAGTCAATATATGGAAATCTTGCTGAAGTGAGCGAAAGATGAGATAAACAAAAATTTGCATTCTGAAATAAGCCAAAGTCATATAAAAATATAACAAGATCGAACTTGAACGAACCTTCTCGACCAATTGACCCACAACACCAGTCCAAGACCCATTTACCAGATTTCCGAATTTCATGTCACAATCTAGCGGCTCTACAGTGAAGTTGAAGTATTCAATGATGAAGTCCAGCAGCAACCGTTCACTACCGGTGCTCATGAAAGAAAAGTTTCGGGACGCTTCGCCATCTTGGCTCTCGTAAACGCTGGGATACTGCAAAGGAGAAAAGATTATTCTCTGTACTGCGGCATACATGTTCGCGAAATGCAGGTTTCCTTGAAGTTGGCTTCATGGACCTGCTCTTTTTCGATTTTGAGCTGAGCTTTGAAAGTAGGAACGGTTATCTAGTTCAACTTGAGTCAACTTTCTCAGTGTGAAAGTAAAAAGTTCATTCGGTGAAGATTAGATACCCGTTCTTAGTTGTAAGCCAGGCTCAAAATCAAAAATTGAGTAGCACAACGTAGCCCACTTGACGGCGCTCAGCACACCGCGACAATGTATGATAACAAGTAATTGTTTACCGGATAGTTGACAGCAAGCGTGAGAGACTGCCCTTCGAAATTCGATCTCTGAAGCGCCATTGTTAGGTTTCCCGATCACAAACATTGCCAATTTATACGGAACACATGAAATGGAAAGCAAACTAAACTCAGAAAAACAGTTTGATGTAACGACTCGAAAGTTGCATGATACAAATAGTTTAGCAGTCATCATGAAACAAAATTTAAAAAAACAAAAGCTAGCTCTTAAATATACTTCAGCGTCTTTCCGAACTAGAAATCAATGAAGGGCTGAAGGCCATCGACCAGGCCGACAACAGGAAGATTCGCATAGAGACTGATCGTAGAAGTAGAAGTGGCCTCGGTTCTCTTCTCCAGAATCGACTTGAAAATTACATTATTCACAATGGCGACCTGAAACCGACTGAGAACCGATCACTTAACGGAAAACTTCGAATAATCGATGTTGGTGATACTGCCTGTTGTGAAGCAATCATGTCCTGTTCCATTCAAGAACAAGATGTTCAACGAAAGGTCACTTCGCGAGGGGGCGCCAGCTGGTGAGCATATCGCTCCCATTGGTTTGAGCGAAAATTTCGCCTCCACTGGTTTCTCTTCAGTCGGGTTCCGTAAACTGGAACCGTTTTCCGAAGTTGTCTAAATCGAAGATTTTCTAGCACTGAGATAACAAGTGACAAAATGGCGCCCACTAGAAGGAAGACAAAGACTTCGGCAAGAAGATTAAACGGCACAGCAGAGGAGTTTTCGGACTCAACGTCGTCAGGGGCCTCGTCTTCATTTCGTGACGATGAAGCGCGAAAATTGGTTTTCGCTAAAAGGGCATCACGCTGAAAATGTCGAACGTTTCCTGTCTCGAAAAGTAGCAACAAACTAACAACACTGTTAAGAGATAAAGAAAACTTAGTAAGTCGATACTTACACTGGGTCAAAGAGTGGCTTCAGAGACGACCCTTTCTGAAAGCCGATGGCCAACATATCGGAGAAGACAGTGCTGCCGGGAGATTCCGGTGGCACATAGATGAGACGCTCATTGAGCTTTTTCTGGCCACACTTTAATGGGCCCTTGGATTGAAACAAGGCGAACCTAGCGCCGTGCATTAGCTGTCTCTGGGTGTCCGTGAAGTCCGCATCTTCGCTCTCCACTAGCCGAGTGCCAAGAGCATGAATGTTTGGGTTCGACATGTCCTACTAGATGAATGCAAATAAGAGGCCACGGCTGTCATTAAACTTACTTGCATTGCCTTTTGAAGATAGGAGCCCTTGGTGACCATTGGCCGAACAGTTGACGCTTCCAGCTTGGCCAGTGTGTCCATTCGATTCAAAGGCACGTCGGACAGTAGTGACAACACGAAGCCTCCCATCATGGCCATTACAAACAAGCCGACGAACAGCCAAGTGGATGCTAGGAGTCGAACAGTCTCTGATTGGGGCATTTCCGGCCAGTAGTTAAGGGGGATAGCTGTAACATTTTTGATATCAATTTAATTGGGGGAATTAAAAAGGGGGTAGGAACTTTTGAGGAATTTCATGATTAAATTCATCCCCCACTTCATCCCCCAATTAATTCATCCCCCATTTATTCCCCCAATTAATTCATCCCCCAATGCATCCACTGATTAAATGCTGGAAGGGTTAACACTAGATGGCGCCACCTCTTTCTGTCAATCAAAGTTGACTATGGCTTTCTCCGTACTATTTTCCTATCTGTCAGTCAAACTTAACTCTATGGTAGGCTATTCTAGTACAATTTTTTCTATCTGTCAATCAACCTCAACTCTATGGCAGGCTATTCTAGTACAATTTTTCTATCTGTCAATCAAAGTTCACTCTATGGCAGGCTTTTCTAGTACAATTTTTCTATCTGTCAATCAAAGTTAACTCTATGGCAGGCTTTTCCAGTGCTATTTATCTATCTGTCAATCAAACTTAACTCTATGGCAGGCTATTCGAGTGCTATTTATCTATCTGTCACTCAAGCCAAGCCACAAGATGGCGCCAGACTCAGACGAGGAGCAATGTATATGGTAGGCGCTGGATATGCTAATTCTATCTGTCACTCAAACTCCCTATACCGAGTCTATGGCCTCCTTTGGTTGTACTGCTTCTACATGTCTCTCTATGGTAGGCTTTCCCATTACTATTTTTCTATCTGTCAGTCAAACTTAACTCTATGGTAGGCTTTCTCAGTACAATTTTTCTATCTGTCACTTCAACTCTCTATACTGTGTATTCAGGCTGAGTCTTTGGTCACCTTTCACTGTGCTAATTCTATCTGTCACTCACAGTACCTGTACTGAGTCGATGGCTACCTTTCGCTTTACTCATTCTTTCTGTCACACACTCTTCATACTGACTCTATGCTTTGGCTGTACTAATTCTTTCAAACATTTCTAGGCTCCAGCAACCGCCTATGGTTTCACCTTTCTATCTCGCTCCCCACGTAGCGCGTTTGTTCAGTAGAGGAGAAGCCCTCTACGTTACCTCAATTTTTCAGAGACACCATCAGTTGAGGTAAATATATTTTTATTTTTGAAAATTAAATCCAATGAACTTCTTTTGTTCCGAGGAACTTTACAATTATAGCCATTGCAGCGTCAAGAGGAGACAATGGCGGAAATACGTCGTATCGTTTTCGCATTATTTCGAGCAAATCGTGCGCTGCTTTTTCCACTTCTGTTTCTGTGGGCTCAACTATCGCATCATTGATGCGTCGCTGCTCCAGCTCGACAAGTATCCTCTCCGTAGCCAATGATGCGATCATTTCCACTTTTGCTTCGTCTGGTAAATCAGCCGTCACATTTTGAACAACGTTTTCCGTATGTTTCCTGACAAACTCCTTCAATTCAGGGATGGTCATAGCGTGTTCGCCCAGTGCTTCGTGTACGAGTTTCTTCACTTGTAGCCGGTCAGTTGAGTTAGTAGGCTGCAAGTTGCCTTGCTCATCAATCACCACGTGAACTACATCTTTGAGGGGAACCCGTCGTAGCAATTGAGGCATGGCAAAGCAGCCGACTATAATTACCAAGAGGAAACAACACGTGAGCTTCATGGCGCTCTCTCGTTTACAAATCATGAGAGAAGTAGTTGACAAACTGGAGGAAATTATCAACGGAGAACCTGTCGACTTTTTCTGCTTCTTCCAGTAGGCGTTGAAGTTGATCACTTTTATCGACCTGATCCATGTGGCAAACCAATCGAGACTGAGCTTCTAGTGTGGCGTTCTAGCTTTTATATAAGTTTGGCGAGATAGATCTTGGAGAGATGATCGTTGCAAGCTTGATTGTCAGAGAAAATCCTCAGGAATTGTTTCAATGAGATGTCACGGCATTTACATTTCACGTACAAAGCGCAGAAATACCCACAGGCATCTGAGTTTAGTTTGTAGCTTTGAAGAGGGGTATCAAGAAACTTCAGCGTCTTCCCCTCGAGCAACTCGTATATTTCTAAATGCAGAGGAGGTAGGCCAAGCGGGTCGAAATATTCAATTTTATTTGGCTTTATTGTTAGAGACACCCAATGTGATCCTGGATCAGTACTTTTATCCAGGTTTACAATTATAGTACCATTATCGATCTGAGGTATCTGATCAATAGGAAAAACACCTTTGAAACAAGGTTCATTGGCTAGAATCGTACGCAGTGTTACGGTGTCCATTAGTAATCTGTAGCCACTTGTCTGTTTTCATCGATATATATCATATTATCATACTGAGCATGAATAACAGCTGTCACAGGCTCCGGCAAAGGTTTCTTAAAATGAACCTCAATGCGCACAGCACCATGACGCAACGGGTTGGCGTGACGGCTAAATGTGCAACCTTCACTCAGGTCTGGGGCAAGAGAGAATCCAAAAATAGTTTTCCCTTTGATAAACTGCTTCCTAGTGATACTCATACGAGGGTCAGAGCAGAGTTGTCCTGCCGTAACAAAGAGTCCCAGGTAGGCGTCGTTGACATCCCCAGTCTCGAAATCAATACGGTACCCATTTGTAGGGACTTGACCTCCAGGGTGTACCAGGCTGATGTAATCAATATCGTAGTTCTTAAAGTTGAATGGATCCTTGTTCAAATGACCCTTGAATGCGTCATTGGCCACAAAAGCCACAAAGACTCTGTTGGGAAGCTGGCCGGTGATTATATTGTCAATGCTGGCGCTCGCGATACCAGTCGAGAGAAACTGTGTTTTTGTGTCCGTCCGAATGATGGGGTACTTTGCCGGGCTATGGTGGAGAGCACTCACATGGGCCTCCAGCAACAGCGGCGTGATCTTTGAGCGCCACACATCAAGTCGCGTTCCTTGCATAAACTCCACCGAGGCTACCGCTCTTAAATCAGCTGGCATTTTCAGGTAGAAATTGGGTTTATGTGGAACGAGAGTCAAGTTGAATTTTGATCCACCAATGAATGCTTTGTCTTGGAAGGCAAGGTCCAAGTGAACAATACCAGAAAGTTCAAATTCTTTTCCATCTTTAATGTTTTCATAATAGAGTGTTTCACTCTCGTCCTTGTAGTTCTTTTCATCATAGAACCCAGCAGTCATCCATGATTCTTTCGCAGTTTTAGCGAAACCAAGTTCAGTATCAAACAGTGCTCGATACGGGTGTGTAGTCTGTGACATTGTCACCTTTCGGTCGTTGATCCATAAATCTTTCTGCTGGAAAATCGAGCTGATTGGGTAATTTACCAGTCCGACCTTTTTCTTTTCAGCTTCATTTAGCACTTTCAGTGGCTCAGCATGACTGACGATGACTTTCAATTTCAGCTTGAGCAGCATTCGATCAAAGTGGATATATTCATCTATTGATGAATTAAAGTTAAACTGTAGAGTGGAAGCTGCATCCACTATTGAGAGTGGGTAATGCTGTGTGAACCATCCGCGGTCCACACTAGCTTGAGTTGCCGGAACCGAGAACACATCGAAATCCGGTAAAGGGGTAATACTTGACAATTCGTTGATAGCTGACATTATGTTACTTCTTCAAGAGTTTCTTCAAGAGTGAAGTAGCTCTCTTCTGAGCTTTCCTTTTTATGCATTTTCGACCACACTTTTTCACGCGTCGCTTCTTGCGAGCCCCAGAGCCAGATTGGTTTCTCCTCTTTGTTGATATACGGTCACAGGCATCATCAGCTAGCTGCTGTGCAGCTGTGTACCCACGGTGTTTCACAGCGTCAAAAATATCGTGTCCATCAATTACGTCAGAGCCTATACCAACACCTGTATTGAGTAGTGTTTGGCCGGCACTCTTGAGGAATGGGAGAAATCCTCCCATGAATGACTTGAAACCATATCCCCGTTGATTGGGAGCCCCACTTGCTTTCCCAGTCTTTGACTGGTACATGTAATAGTTGACATAAGGATTACTTGCCATGATGACGTCTCTATCGAAAGTGACAACAGTACTTGATGTTTCAGGCTATTTAAGCTTTTTGAAATGCAGTGTGGCTTCGGTGTATGCATTAGGGATGTTAAGCGGTTTACCATCTTGAGTCTTCAACTCAATCTGAACCGAGTTGAAAAAGTACTTGGAAACCGGTTTGTAAAGCGGCGACTTGACTCTAGTATGTACTTGGGTACCGTGGGCTAGACCAACAGCTGGGTCTAGAACATCTAGCAGGTTCATAAATCGGTCACCGCAACATGTTGGTACGCAAATGTCCGACAAGACATGAATGCTCTTCACAGACAATGAATTATAAGCAACACGTGTCTTTGCCACCAACTCTTCCGGCACATGTGGTGGGTTACGCTTCAACTTCTCATTGAGACTCCCATTTACCACAATAGGTTCACCTCGAAACAGTTCAGCATATTTTTCGCTTAAACCTAAAATTCCGAGAAGCTCATTATTGAAAATTGGAATTTCAATTTTTGAAAGGTTGCCATCAAAGACATTGGCTTGAAGGTTGGCGCCAAATGATTCAAGAGCACGAAGCATCTTTGTTTTGAATGCCTCATCCAGTGGCGAAGCCGATAAATTTTCGACCTGCAAGTGGATATGAAGGTCGTTGCCTTTCACCTCTACGGAAGAAAAAGACTTTTCCAGGATACGATTGAGAGAATTAGCTAGTTCGGTCACGCTTGATGTATCAGTGAGAGAATGTTTCGGCTCCAGCAATTCAGCATAGAAAGGAGTACCACGAACACTATAGACCTCCATCATCTGTACTTCATGGCTCTCACCACATGGTAGCCACGACTTGTTGAACGAAATATGTCGGAGCCCCACTACCCATGAATCAAATGGTGAGAACTCGAAAGCACGGGCAAGTTCATTAGTGAACTTTGTAGGGGTATTCTGGTATATACTGGAGCTACCAGTATTGGTTAGCATTAAGAAAAACTCATCTATTGAGGCCATCGTCTTTTATTAAACTGCTGAAATATACTCGGTACATGGGTTTATATAGGTTTCAAATTAGAAAAGTTGGTCCAGGAATTGAACGCGCTGGGATACCCGAGCCATTTGACAAAGACCTGTCTGTTATTCCCTGAACCTTTTGTCTTTAAAATCTTCTCGATCCTGAAATAGTCGTCATTGTTGACAGGCTGTAGTTCATGGCCATACGATGCCCCGATAATCCTCTTGTCTGCCAGGTCCTTGATGCCATACATTGGTTCTGGCCTCTGATGAGTAGTGTCGACTTTGAATATTTCTTCTGTCCACTTCGGGAGGTACCCTTTAGAGAATGGGAGCTCTTGTTTTGCGAGGCGTACGTGTTCACCTTTGAAGAGCTTTAGTGGTTTGAGAGTGGATTTCTCATGGAACCTCGATTTTATCAGGTCTTTGTTGTGATGTGACACCTCGATAGGAGCCATACCAATGGTTCGATGCTTCGATTTGTTGTATCCTTCAACAAGATGGGAGAGGAAAGGTAACCACTTGCGATTGCCATTGGCAGAGAACAATCGAAACATTCTATCTTTCAATGTTCGATTGAATCGTTCAATTATAGGGCATTTCTTCACATCGCTCTGACTGACAAAATAGTCAATTTCATACATTTTAAATAGTTTCTTCAGTGTAGCATTTACAAACTCGGTTCCTTTGTCAGTTTGTAGTCGTGATGGGCTACGATGCTTGAAGATGCTTTCAAACGCGTTAGCTACACCTTGAGGCTGCTTTGATTTTAGGGGCAGTGCCCAAGCAAATTTGGAGAATCCATCAATCACTGTCAGGATGTACTTGAACCCATTGTTTGCTTTCTCATATGCAGTCAAATCAACCAGATCAGCAAACCATTGCTCGTCAATGTCGTTTAAAACAATTTTATTTCTCTTGAAGTTACGTCGCAGCTGTTTATGAACGGTATATGGAATTTGAGACTTTAGCCAATCTTTCACTTCATTTTGAGTGATAGTCACATCGTTTTTCTGAGCTTCCTTGAAAAGTCGATCCACGCCTCCAAGTGCAGAAGCATTAGAAGGCTCATAATATAACTGACTTAGAAGCGAACTAATCGTCTTCTTCCTCTCCGACAGGTTCCCAGACTCCATACTTGGTCTTCAATGAGCTCGGTTTGCGGCGGTAGCGCAACTTTATAGGCGGCTGCTCAGTATTCAAATTGATCAGCTGCTCCTCTTCTGGCTCTGGCTCTGGCATTTGCTCATCAACTGTTGGCTCAGTGTACCTCGGCTGTTTCGGTGGTGGCCTGTTCGTCTTCAAATTCCGAGGGTTCGCTTTCGCGTTGGCATCGGCTGATAGCTCAGATACTTCATTTTAATATCTTCATTCGTGATCCATTCAGGAGGTATTTTGGCTAATCGTAAAGCTTGGACAAACTTATCTTCGCCGTAGCGTGCTTTACCACGCGACACGGCAAAGTGAATAAGGCTGATCAAATCTGCATTTTGAATAGCTTCTCCGCTATGGTCCAACAGGTATCCGTCAGAGTTGATGGCACCAACTGCAAGTAATTTGATAGCGATTCGGACCGCCCGCCATAACTTTGTAATTAGCATCAATTCTGGATCCTTCTTCTTTGGGCCTGGCTTTAAAGGCTCTTCAACATCATGAGAGATTTGGCCCTCGGGCACCATGACCATACGTTCCATTATAAAAATTCTCGTAGCAGCTCAGCCACTGCTGGTATCAAATAGGGCAAGAATTTGCCAATTTGATTCACTGTTGACTTCTTCTTTTTTCCTTTTAGAGTACCAAGCCCTTTACAAATTGATCCGTATCGTTTCAATTTCTTACGCACTTTCTCGTCAAGCTTGAGGTTTCCTCTGTTGTAGTTGTGAAATATCTCTGAGACGGCTCGGCAAAATGTTCCGTCTTTTATAAGGTCCTGAATCAGCACCGCTCTCAACTTTGGCGAGCTCTTCTCTAAAAGAAGAATCAACGGCCATACGCGTTTGAGTGTTTGCGACATTAGTAAATGTAAGGTAATGAGCCAAAGAGTCGTCTGATACTATCTGAAAGTTCCGAAGGTAGTATACGCGACCGTATCCGTAATGCATCTGGCGTGTCTGGGTAAAAGTCGAGCAATAAATAGCTGAATGGGTCAGCTGTGGCTGATTGATAGGCAGCCCTTATTTTCTTTGCATCCATTGAAGTCTGGCGAGCCAGGTAGTCTAGCTTGCTAGCATCTCTGGGGTTCTTCATAATCACGAAATAGTGTATATTTTGGGTGATATCATGGAGACCTTTGTAGAATGTATTCTGAGCAATGAATACAATTGAAATGTTCTTGTGATGAGAAACTTGTGTAAACAATTCATGTTGTCCCGCCATCTTTGACATCAAGTCATCAAGTACGATGACTTGTGGTCTGATTTGATCCATCACTGTCAGCGACGGAACTCCATTGTAGTACGTGACCTTGACAGTTTCATTGTTCAATGGGCGGAGACTTTCTTTTAAACTATAACACCAAAGTACAGAAACTGAGACGGTTTCAATTGTAGTCAGTGATTTAAAATTGTTCAATAGTTCACGCACGAAAGTAGTTTTCCCACTAGAGGTAGGTCCAGACACCATTGCAGTGAACGGATGCTTGAATCGCAAATGGCGAGTATCATAACGGTCTTGAAGCAGAGCCATATTGAAAATGAATACCAATTTTATTGTCACTGGCTTTTATAGCCATAAGGGAGAGTACAGTAATTATTCATAATCATGCGCTTATCGTAAGTTTGCTTGAATGTTTTCGGCTGATCCATAGTATATAGGTTCATATGGTCAACTCCGATTCGTCTTTGGGGAACTTTTTCAATAGGAGCTCCAGTGTCAATCACGTGTTTGATTGATTCAAAGTTGATTGTGTTTTCAAGTGACTTGCCAAGCGTTAGCCCTTTGATCTTAACGGTCGCACTCTTTTTACCTTTACCGTCATTAACAATGTAGGCGTAGCTCTTGGCTCCCGTCGAGCAGAATTTCTCAATAAAGGCTTCGTCACTAGGCAACTCATTTGACAGCTCACCAATCATGTTTCCAGTTTCCGGCATCCATTCTCCCGGCTTTGAAGTGAATATTACGCTGTCAGTATCGAAATAGAGCACCCGATCTTGGAGGCTCTCCAAGAGACCATAGAGCTTGAGTCGCGCCTGACAGGTGACAAAGGCAGCAATCACCACACTATTATGCGGTAATGGGGAGACAAACTCGGCCTTGGGCTCATAGTCTACTTCAAGCACGTCATCAGAGACTATGCTCAGGTCAGTGACTTCAACCTCGTTATTTATAAGTAATTGGAACAGCTTGTCAGGAGAAGTGATAAATTGGATCATTTTACGATTAGGGATTTCACCCCACTTCCCGTAGAAGGCGTTGACAGCTGTTTTCGCACATGTGCGCATCCCAGTTTTAGACTTGTCAATAGCTTCTGGTTCAAGGTCGATACCCTCTTTCTCTTTCACATGCCTCAAGTGGTTGACCTTCTCAGCTTCAGTCATATTCTCATGCGGCCACCCGGACGATTCCATTTTGATACGGAGGAAGAGATTCATAAACTCATCAAAAAGTCCAGGTGATTGATTACTTCTCTGCATTGTGCTGTCATAGTGCCAAATCTCATAAATGTCAATAACCTTGTATCCAATGTCAACGGCCTTTTGAACTTCCAATGTGACCCAAGTTCCCACTAAACACCTTTCTTCAGCTGTGTGATGACAATCTTTCATGTAATTTTGAGCACATGCGTAGCACAAGGTAAAAACCAGTTTGTTGTTGACACGGGTTGGAATGACAGGAAAATACAAGTTTTGAGGTGGGAGGAGCTTGCAAAATATCAGTCCAGTATAGTTGTGAATATCTTCAAAATCGTCTTTGATAATGACAGGATGACCAGTTGGAAAAATTCCATACTTTACCACCGACGGGTACAGTGATACAAAGTCGTAGTACTGAATTTTCTCATTTCCACTGATCTCATGGTAAAGCTTGACCGCATTGGTGCGACCCCCAAGGTACGCATCACGTGGCTCGATTGGAGGTCTAGTTTTAGATTTATGCAAACTACGCATTTTCCGCATTGCGAATGCGTTGACCTCGGAATTTTCTTTCAACATCCGTTTCCACTGACAGTCCCACATGACTGTTACGTCATAGCCTTGAGATTTATAATATTCGGTTTTTTCCTGGAAATAGTCGTGGAGCTCTTTCATTGATTTTCCGGTCATTGGATTGCGGGTAATTTCCCTCTCCGCAGGGAAACAATGAGGACAACCATGCCAAATACATCCATTGTACTCCAAGACATTTTTATCATACATTCCATCTGCAAAGTATGGACCAACCTTGACTTCTCGCCTGATTGACTGATGAACTTGGGTTTCCATGTAGTCTAGCCAAACGCAAGCAATATAGCTCTGAATACGCTTAGGCTCATAGCCATGAATGGGTGTTACGGCAATCGTTTTGGGTTTCAGGTATTTAGCCCTATATGCTTCCATAACAGCTCCAGACACTGTGATTTGTCTTGTAGTGGGATCTAATTCCGTGATTGATCTAAAAATGTCACGAAAGCACATGAAGCCAGACATGAGAACTTCTACATCTTTACGACAGTAGAAATCCATTTCCTTCAGAATATCAAAAGGCTTCTCTTTTTGCTGCTCGTACCATTCATCAAAGTCTTGTTTTTCCTTGAAAGACATACGATCCGTATTGTAATATCCTTTCGCCGGCCAGGTGGTGGGACCAATGTATAATTTGTCAAGAGTATGGTAATCATGGGGGAAAAAATCTTTATGCTGAGGCAAGCTGAATGATTTTGCAAAACTTGACAGAGGCATTGGAAGGAAGTTCAAAGAGTCAATGAACCGAAACCTGCCAGCTTCCATGAGCAATATTTTGGACCCATTCTTGATGATCTTCGGGACACGCCTCTGTTCCAACATCTTGCGAAGCACAAACTGACAGTCATATGATTTGGCGTTATGAGCGACACAGTAGACTTTAATGACCCTTGAATTGGGCTTCGAGCTTTTCTTCTCGATACCGCGACAGAATTGCTCCACATCATTGAACACCCAATCACAAAATGACTGTACCGTGTCAACACCATGGATCAGCTTACTCATTGAACCGCATGACTGACAATTGATGTCACGTGTCTTTCTGACCGGTATCCAGCACTTGTCACAAACCGTCAAGGCAAAAACCAAATCTACCACATGTAATTTACGCCCATTGTCGGCTTCCTGCTGAGCGGCTTCAAAGTCGTAGAAAAGATAAATCCGAGGTTCCATGTCTTGCTGATGCAGTTCCGCAAGGTCACGTGGCTCAACAAAGCATTCATGGTTGCCATATGGTACGGTCAGCTTACAGGTTCGACATTTGAAGTGGTTGCATTTATGCAGAAGTTTTGCTGATTTAATCAGCTTTTTACATCCCTTGCAGCGAAACATAGTGTTACAGATGTTGTTCGTCTTGTGGTTTTCAAAACACGTCTCACCATTGAAATCACGGTTGCAAGATTGGCAATGTAATTTCGCGGCTGCTTCACAAACGATATTGGAAAAGCAACAGTCACACCTGCCAACGCAGTTGTGTTTACGCTTATCATTGTAACCCACACAGCACTTGGGGCACCAATAACTACACTGTAAGTAGGCTCTGATAGAAATCAGGGCATCGTAATGACCTTCATTGTAGATTATGCACACTTGGTTTTCAGGTAGCTCTGCAGGTGGTCCTTTGAAAAGGAATGTGTTGGGAGTGGCTGCAGCAACTACCAGCAACTGATAGTTTGATCCCAGAGTGTCCTGGTATCTCTTTAACGCTTCATACCCACATTCACCACTTGAAATGTCGACGTTAGCCTTCCGCTGTAATCTTGACGCCGCTGCGGTTTGTTTGAGGCTCTTTTTGCGACATACCTGCTTCCAATCACTTATTTGGTCAAGTCTGGCTTTTGCGACACAAATGGCACGAGCACAGCAATTACCGTCTCCTTCGACTTGGATCACTCTCTGACTGTTATGCATCCAAGTTCGGAAATCGATAATGGTATTTTTCCGTTTAGCATATCCTCCTCCAGAGGGCATGTTTACATGAATGACGTCAACAGTTAAGTCACCGTCAGCAAAAAAGGCTCTTTTTGACTGAGCAAATCTTTTGATGTGGTGGAAGACGTCATCGACTGTCATATTTCCATACCTCATAAAAGGTAAGTTGACGTTGGTGTTATGCTTGGCATTTGAGAGAGCTATCCGTATTTGATCATCTTGCTTCACTGAGCTGGTAACCGATGTCTGTACCATACTCCAGATGGCGTTCTTGATTGCTTCGAGCAGCTGTTCGATGCCAATGTTGTCTGGGATATTCGGCGTTACACGGAAAAACACAGTTTCCTGAGAGGCACGGAACTTTCGTGAAGTTGCCGTCCTACGACGTAGCTCCGTGACTTGTATGATCGGATCTTTGCGCAGGCGCTTGGCGATCTCTTCAATGGTAGCTTTACGTTTGGACATTTTCGGGCACAGTCTGAAAGTACACTGAAACTGAGCACCCATCGGTTGCTGGTTTTATCAACTAAGCTCCACCCACAGTAGTCTCTGATTGGTTGGCTAAATAATTTTATTTTTTTCATAAGCAATTACATTCAGCATTTGTACTTTTTCATAGTTTCGAGAACAGTCTTGACACAAACCAGCGCCCTAGGCAATTCTCCTTCAGAATGCTGGTCCAGTACCATATCGTATAGGTCTGGCTGCGATGAACCATATGTGAGATATGGGAAAAACTCCACCTCTGAAGAGCCAATAATATCATAGAGCTTGTCCAAATACTCATCTGTTCGGTGTTTAGTAGCCATCGAGTTGACTGCTGCGTCATAGGCCTCTTCAAAAACACCATCGGGACGTGTGTTCAGCTGATGTTCAGTCTCATCAGCACAAGCCAGAGCATAGACAGCTTCAGCGATATCGTCATTCTTGATGCGACCCCTGCTGAGGGTCACTGCTTCCTCCACTGCTGGGAGTATTCCCACGAGGTGCTGCACGCATTCCTTTTCGAGAAGCAGTCTTGTTGCCTTTCCGTTGGGTTTTTCGTGTATGATGGTGTAAGTCGTTTCCCCTGGTGTGAGGAAGAGGCATCTTCCGAATCCTTTTAGCTCCTCCTGGTAATCGAGACCGCTTAAGGCTTTCGACAACTGCTGCTTCAACCAATGCGTCTCGAAGCAAGTCAGGTTTATTCCATTCTGAGGGGTCTTGAATGGCTCCCTGATATCCACTCGAAGCACTGAGAGAGTTCCTTCCACCCCCTTCGACAAGGTGACATACTTCAATGATGGTGTATTGGCGTCCACAGGGACACGTTGTAAGGGCAATTTCATAAGCTGGGTCCATTTCATCTTCACTGTTTGGGTTTGAACATAAAACTGAATCCCAACCTAGTTTTGTTTGGTTTATATACGAGCTCGCTGCGCTTCTGTGATTGGTCCAAATATTTGCTAGTTCAACCAAGTTATAAATAATCTTGTTCACTTCTACGTTGAGGCAGATGCTGCTACTGACTGTGGCTAGTGACTTGCAGGTGCTGGTTATTTTCCATTTGCAAGTTACTATTCATAGCTAGCACAGCATGAGTCTACAGAATGAAGCCCACAGTGAACCACAGCTAAAGAGTCAGTAAACAACGTTTGAGTCACAGATAGAATTAGTAAAGCCAGAGCCTACCATAGATATGGCAAGTGTGAGTGACAGATAGAATTAGTACGACCAGAGCCTACCATAGAGTTAGAGAGTGTGAGTGACAGATAGAATATGTACAGCCCACGCCGACCATAGATATGGCAAGTGTGAGTGACAGATAGAATCAGTACAGTTGAAAGCTGCCGTGGGTTCAGCGTGGAGAGCGTGAATGACAAATAGAATTTATGCATCCGGAGCCTGCTAAACTATGGCGAATGTGATTGACAGATAGAATTAGTAGAGCCAGAGTTAACCATAGATTTAGTATGGAGAGCATGAGTAACAGTTAGAATTAGTACGGCCATAGCCTACCATAGAGTTACAGAGTGTGAGTGACAGATAGAATTAGTACAGCCTAAGCCTACCATACATTCAGTATAGAGAGTGTGAGTGACAGATAGAATTAGTACAGACAAAGCCAACCATGGAGTTAAGTTTGAGTGACAGATAGAAAAGAAGTACTGGAATAGCCTGCCATAGAGTGAACTTTGACTGACAGATAGAATTAGTCCAGCCAGAGCCTACCAAAGTAGAGAGTGTGAGTGACAGATAGAATTAGTACAGCCAAAGCCGACCATAGAGTTAAGTTTGAGTGACAGATAGAATTAGTACAGCCTAAGTCTACCCTAGAGTAAGTATGGCGAGCGTGGGGGACAGAGTGAATCAGTAAAGCCAAAGTCTCTTATTATGAGTCGAAAATTGATTTATTGAAAATATATTTTATTAATCAATCAATACACGTTATATTCCCAGCACTTGGTTTCGGGATTAAAAATCTGTGAGTACCAGATGTTTCGTCCAATCCGCTTGCAGTAGATACGAATATGGTTCTTCTCTGGCATAGTCAAGTCGAGAGGTTTGCAAGTCAAGTCCAAGGGCTGATCCATCTTTCTGAAAGCACAAACTTGAAATGAGACTGGAACTCTGTATCTCGGTCGTAGCACTAGCAGAAAAAAACATGTGGACCAATGGGAAGCTAGTGTTTTCCCATCATACGCTCAAAGGCTGCCAAAAGTTCCTCGGCAGTCTTTCCATCGATGACCTGGTTAGCTTTCACCTTCATTGACTGATTCCAGCGTTCAGCCTTGATGGAAAAAACCTTTTTACATTTACGCATCAGTTTGGTCCCGGTAAATTTCTTGTTTTTCGGAGCTTTGGGAGTTTTCCACACTTTCCCCTTGGGAACGTCAGATGACGCAGCCGCTGCAGCAAGAGCAGCCTTAGAAACTTTCACGGCACGAGTATAGGGCATTTCAACTGTTTGCTACAAAGTCAAAAGTAAAACTCGGATGCGTTATTCTGTGACACATGAACATATACTTGCATGAGAGTGTCTACCACCTCTCATGGAAATAAACCTCTCTTCTAGAACTTTCTCAATGCTTGAACATAGAAGGACAGTCTGACTATGCCAGCCCGCAGGTAGAGCCATCTAGTGGTTGGGCTTGATTGACAATTAGAAAAAGAGCACTAACTGAGCTTGCGATAGAGTAAACTTTGATTGACAGATAGAAAAAGAGTAGTGGAAAAGCCTGCCATAGAGTGAACTTTGACTGACAGATAGAAAAATAGTACTGAGAAAGCCTGCCATAGAGAGACAGATAGAGTCAGTACAACCGAAGGCGGCCATAGAGTTAACTTTGATTGACAGATAGAAAAATAGCGCTGGAAAAGCCTGCCATAGAGTTAACTTTGATTGACAGATAGAAAAATAGCACTGGAAAAGCCTACCATAGAGTTAAGTTTGATTGACAGATAGAAAAAGAGTAGTGGAAAAGCCTGCCATAGAGTGAACTTTGACTGACAGATAGAAAAATAGCACTGGAAAAGCTTACCATAGAGTTAAGTTTGATTGACAGATTGAAAAATAGTACTGGAATAATCTGCCATAGAGTGAACTTTGATTGACACATAGAAAAATAGTACAGAGAAAGCTTGCCATATAGTTAACTTTGATTGACAGATAGAAAAATAGTACTTGAATAGCTTGCCATGGAGTTAAGTTTGATTGACAGATTGAAAAATAGTACTGGAATAATCTGCCATAGAGTGAACTTTGATTGACACATAGAAAAATAGTACAGAGAAAGCTCGCCATATAGTTAACTTTGATTGACAGATAGAAAAATTGTACTAGAAAAGCCTGCCATAGAGTGAACTTTGATTGACAGATAGATAAATAGCACTCGAATAGCCTGCCATAGAGTTAAGTTTGATTGACAGATAGATAAATAGCACTGGAAAAGCCTGCCATAGAGTTAACTTTGATTGACAGATAGGAAAATAGTACGGAGAAAGCCATAGTCAACTTTGATTGACAGAAAGAGGTGGCGCCATCTAGTGTTAACCCTTCCAGCATTTAATCAGTGGATGCATTGGGGGATGAATTAATTGGGGGAATAAATGGGGGATGAATTAAATGGGGGATGAAGTGGGGGATGAATTTAATCATGAAATTCCTCGAAAGTTCCTACCCCCTTTTTAATTCCCCCAATTAAATTGATATCAAAAATGTTACAGCTATCCCCCTTAACTACTCCGGCCCTATGACTCCTTTCTGCAGGAAGTTAAGCAAACATGTCCAAAAAATGTTCAGTCGGTATTGAATTCGAAGAACAGCTTGCATTTGACGACCAATGAGTACGAAGGCGACAAAAAAGGTCAAAAGAGTCGCGAAGAATATCTTTGTCGGCATGTCGAAAACCGACCTCTCTTCCGGAGCCAGATATGCGAACTTGGTGTTGACCATGAAGGTGACCGGTTCGAATGTGTATGGCACGCTGAAGTCTATGATGGAATATCTCGCTTCTATCAAGGAGAAGTAAGACAAGCAAAAATCCGCTTTCTAAAAATGAACGAACGTTAATGGAATATCCTCGGGCTTATAGACTGACCCTGTAGACCAGCTGACCAACAAGACCAGTCCAAGAACCGTTGACCAGCTTGCCATAAGTCCTATTGCAGTTTATCGGGTCTACGGTGAAGTTGAAGTATTCCACGATGAAGTCCAGTAGCAACCTCTCGCCACCAGTTTTCATGATGGAAAAATTTCGAGACGTTTCTCCATCTTGGCTCTCGTAAACGCAGGGATACTGATAAAAAGGGTTCATTAGTTGCTCAATTATGACATCATGTTTACCGGAAAGTTGACGGCAAGCCTTAAAGGTCGTTTTTCGAAGTCCAGTCTTTGCAGCGCCATTTTTCAGTATTGTGAACTCATTTTCGATCTCCTAAAACGTCAGGTAATCAAACACCACATGTATGTAGCGTGACGCCATGACTAAAAAAAACTGCATCATTATAATTTCTCAAAGTAGCCGTTAATGAGGTTTGGTGCTAAACGACTTTCACTAGCAACTTGTGTAGTTGAACGTCTTGGAGATCGATAATGAGTCAAGTGTTGAACTACGTAGTATAGATCCAAAGTAGAACAATCACTCATTCTACGAACTCAATTCATTGCCAGCTTTCATTTCTAGATCTTTTCGAATAAGACGAATAAACCTTCACCTCAGTCATGTGTAACTACATGTACATTTCCCTATCAACTCATCTTTACCATTCGAACCTACTCTGGCTGCTACACGAAAACACGAAAGATGACTATCAACAAAATCCACGCTTTATTCGTGTTGATGAGTGTAATTTTCTTTCCTTTGCTCGTACTGCAGTTTTCAACTGAGATAATTATCATTCGACATTTCTTGTCAATTTTAATTTCTTTTTCGTAAATATACGCATGGTCTCAATGATTAGCCTCAACCACGATTCGGAGCTTGCCGTTGGCCGCCGTTTCGAGGCTGCGCACGTTGCTTGTAACATTAATGACTAGTTCATGATTAGCACCTAGAGCTCGCGTGTCATTGTTTTACTGGGCTCAACATTCACATAAGGCTTGGTATGTCTTACTACAACTTACAGCCTGATCGCAGGCTGAGCTTCGATCACATGTTGACTAGGCTGCGCTTGCGAGCCCTTGTTCATAACTTGATTTGCTGCTGACGACATCGAGTGGTCATACGGTGTACTGAGATCCCAACGGTTTCACTGGATATCGGACTTGTGCTGACAGCAGCACTCTGGTCTCTTTGGTTTGCTAGTGGAGCAGTATTGCTGTCGAGACTGACACGCTGAGCCACTTTTCTTGCTTGAATCATGCGCTAGATCCAGATTGCTGACCAACACAACTAGTCTCTGTCGTCAGGCGTGAGCGCTTGCGCACACTTATCCGCGCCTTGGTTTTTGTGCTAATGCATACCAAGCCTTGCTGTCTATTTGGGTTACTGACCGGACTTTGTGATTCTCGCTGAACTCGCAGGACAAGACCATGTCTATAGTCTAGGTAAGCGACATCCGAAACCTTGGCGTCACTTGCTGGATGCTGTCAGTCGCCCTGACCACACGTAACGTACACTTGTTCCCTTAGGTGGCCACCTACTGTTGCCAGATCCGCTCTTGGTCAGCTTGGCGTCGTCCAACCTGATCAGGCTCATCTTGTCCTGATTGTTGTCTCATAGTGGTTGCTGACCTTAAAATCTTCAGTTTTGTGATCACACCGCTGCGTTGGTTCGTTTCCGTAATCATATGCCTGGTACGTTGTAGTCGCGGAGTGTCTTCCAAATCTGCACAACTTAATGCCCATGCAGCTATTAATAACAGTACAGTGCGAGAACCAGAAGTCCATAGTCATGTTTAATCTTGCGTTTGAAGGTTAAAAGCTATAGTAAGATTCTATAGAGACACTGTGCTAATAGACATTTCTCATCTCTACATAACGGGTTTTTAAACTGAGTCAAAGTAGCGATGGATTCAATAGTGATACATATCACGATACAAACACTGATTCTGACCAGTGAAGCACGGAACATGATCTGTGCCAAATTGCCAGTTACAAGCGATCCTGTTCGAGTCACACTATTTCTATACACGCGCTGTCATACAGTTCCATGGCCAAAATATAAAGCAGCTCAAAATGCCAGTGGCCTACTCAATCTTACGTTAGAGACATATCAATTCTTCACTAGTTCACATAATATAAGGATGAGCGAGCGTGCTCGACACTAAATATCAACCGCTTAGAATAGTTCAAGTGATCAAGAATCAAAGTGCAACACGAGCATGCGTCATTGAACATTTTCAGACACACCAACCCGGCAACTTTCTCTTCGCCACAAGTTACAGCTGATCGCGCGATGGCCTCAATTAAGAACTACTGTCGCATAGCGCAAATCAGTATGGTGGAAGAATGCACAACACCAATTAGGCGCGTACTCTCAACGAGAACAAACCTTAAACTTAGCTTTCCGACAACTCCTTATGATCCAACCGCGCCATGATATTGTCGAAATACGACTTAGCGTTCATTTATAATTACAGAACCAAATATTATCTGTTCGCAAAAAAATTCAAGATTATACTAATGGCTGCGTTGAGTATCACAATAACTGGAGAAAAGTTTTACACTTTATCTTCCTAAAAGACAATATTCTATTTCACAATCAAAGTCTTGCCATAAAGTTTCACGATTAGTAACAGGCAACTTGTTTACACTGATTGGACTATTCTAGCGACACCTTGAGTTTGGCATGTCACGTTAATCTCAAGCCCCCCTTTTTCGGATTTTTTAGGTTATGAATGCATCTTCTTTTGCAAGCCATTGGCCACGTGCCGATGCCAATCTATCAACTGCTGAACCGACTGCTGTTGCCCCATTTTGAGATATCTCGAGGTATTGATTGACTTCTGCCCTCTGTCCTGTATTTACACGCTGTTGACCAGCTCCGCCGATGGTATGACGATGAGACGACCATATCTGCTGAGACTTTCTGTCTATGATGCAGGTCTGACCCCTTTGGGGCGCCACCATTTCGTACTGGCGCCGTTGTGTTTTGCTGGCCCAGTTCTCTAAGAACCTTCGAGATTGCCTGAGTGTTAACTGGCCCGCTTGCTGTCTAGGTTCAAACATGACACACGCTTGGTTTTTGCTGCTGACCAGCTTGTTTGATACCGGGTATGAGCATGACACAACCTTGCGAGACACTGCAACTGGCCGCTTGTTGTCTTGGTCTGCAGCATTGACACCCTGTAGAACTGTAGCTTTTTGCCAACTGCTAAGCGACTAGCTAGTTGACGGATGCTGGACATTTTGACCCCCTTGAGGAACGCGAGCTTGCACAGTTCAGAACCATCTTGTAGTCGAGCTAGAGTTACAGACTCCCCTTGACGAGCTTGCGTTTTTACTTGACACCGCTTGTTGTGACGAGCAGTACTGGGCTGGCATCCTTGACGTGGCGGTTTTGTTGTTGACACATCTGCTAGTCTCATAGACTTAGCATGACGCTGTATCATTGCTGGAGGTGTGTTTTGTGGCTGGCCGCTTCTTGTCTAATTCTGCGGTGTCGCTTCCCCTGAATCGACAGCATGCGGCTCGATTGTTGTCTCTATTCTTGCCTATGACCAGCTTGGCGTCCCTGGCTCGGACTTTGTTGACCCCTCTAGTTTCCTGGGCTGCTTTGGGCACCTCTCGACGCGACTCTGATCATGAGGTATCATAATCGTCAGAAATGTCGCTGTCGATTAGTTGGCTGATGTTATTGGGCTCGGATAATCGTCATCCAACGGCTACACCTGACTGCCCATCGTCACTGGATTTCAGACCAATTTCGGTCATCATTCGCACAGTCTTGGCTTGGCTGATAGTCATTGTCGCCATAGTCTTGGCCATTAACAGTAGCAAAACAATAAAGACACAGACACGCTAGAAACAAGATGCACTTCAAGTTCAGACAGATTGCGATGTTCACGAATCACATAGAATTGCTTGGTGATAAAAATTGAACAATTTTAATAATCGAATAGAAAGCCATCCGTTTTCAGAGTGATTTATCACAAACCAAAACGCTAAACACCTTAACATTATTGCCAATAAAACCAGATAGGTGTGTTAGCCATTAACAAAACGATGGTGTTCAACTCATTTATATCACGACTCGCGCTACTTTCCCATGTCACAAAATTTTACGCTGCATAAACAACCTTACACTGACAAACACGCATGTTTACTCATCGTACAAGTATCGAAAACTTATTTCACCGCTAGATGAGCATAGAGTCTTTGTACTACTTCTATGTTCTCCAATCTCGCTCGCAGTTCCATCACCGCTTCTCATTATAGTTATTGACATTAAGCGCTTCGACACATGGAATTGCAAAGATGTTACGAAAAGTTGCCAATCATAACACAGTTTAAACTTTTCAGCAACTTCTGAAACAGCGTGGCCATCAGGACAAGACCTTTACGTTGCAGAGTCTAGCAAAGAGCCGTTACGAACACCACAGTTGTAAACACACGATTTGTGGCCTCGTCGTGATAAACAAAGCATGTCATCGTGAATTGTCTCAGGATGCCGATAGAATGAAAAAATAAAATTTGAAAAAAAAAGATTGTGCAAATGATATGGAAATTAATGCAATACGCGCGCAATGCCCCGGAAAAAAAAGAAACCTCTGATCGCAATTATGCGCCCAAGACAATAATAAAAAAAAATATTGAATTTAAAAAAAAAAGAAATGCCAAAATGAAACAAAAAATAACACCTAAAAAAAATGCCCAAAAACTGCCCAAAAAAAAAAAATTAAAAAAAATATATAAAATAAAATAAAAAAAAATAAAAAAAAACGATAGGAATATGTACATTCAAAACCAACAATCCAGTTTCCGGTAGAAACAGCTGCATAAACAGACAAACAGAATTCAAAATATACAATAGTAAAGAAAGAGACTATTGATGGAAACAATTACAACACTCGCGAAAACACCATTGAGATCAGCTGTACAAAACATAGGTGTTCAAATGACAACCGAACATAAACCCCATTCGCCACTCAGGTTATGCCAACAAGTACATCGCGTAATTCAGAGTTCTAAGACTAAGCCACCATTCAGAAAACCTTAGTTCTCTCATCACATTGTTCTCTCAACAACAATATAAAACTCATCTCATCCAATGAGTTGAGAAGCTCATGTATACAATTCTTCGGTTTGACCATCTTATGACGACAGAAGGAGTACGGGACTAGGGTACCCGATTCACACGAGTTTACCACTATTACCATCAAAGTTAGCCGATCATCTAGTGGACAAAGCTAAAGAAAGCCAAACTAAGAACGAATTAGGCATTCGGTTACAACAGACAAAAAACTTTATATTCAAACAATCTCATGCAGCTTCTCATAATTGTGTCACATTCACACAACACCATACAAACTGGTTATCTGAGCTACGAACAAGTCATAAACGAAGAAGTCAACTCCGAATTAACACAAAACTTAACTGGTGTTGGCTCTAAAGTAGCAATTGTGGTGCGACAACTAGAGATTTTTATCATTGGATCAAAGCACATCATCGCCACCTCGAGTTGAACACCCCATTTCTCACTGGCATACATTTCACCAAAAAAAAAATCATCGCAGCTGAGAGGATTATCTACAAGCATCGACACGGCAAAAACAGTGACCAAGCAAACATGTACACTGAGCATTTGGCGCCTTTTTTCGTGAACGGATTCGGTGAGCGAGCAGGATGGGCTCACTATCATGTTATTATTTGCTCTGATCTGAAAGTCAATAAGTGTGATTCAAATCAATGGAAACAAATCATACTCCCTGTGCGATCACTAATTCGTTGACTGAACACAATTTCAAGTGAAACAAAGAATCGTGATTGTCTACTCAAACCACACTGTTTATATTAAGACAGATGGACACAAATTTATCCTAAATTTTACATAATCTGATCAAATGACATGATTAATCTTTTACAATTGCCAAGTCATCAGACCATATGAACTAAGACGTACACTTCGTTTTGCCCGTCAAAACATAATTTTTCACTGAACATACTTGACAACAACAGATAAAACTTGCAGAATGAAAAGTATATTCTCAAAAAGAATAGACAACCTTAGAGTTAAGCAGTAGCACTTATCGACACAAAATCAAAAGCA